>WEIT01012692.1:87765-97962 GCA_013389985.1 Dryoscopus gambensis | reverse complement strand
TGGGGTGGGGAGACAGGGAAGGAGAGGAATATTGAGAATATATTGTGTCATTTTAATGACCATCAAAGTTGAGAAGAGGAGATTAAATCTTTTTCTACCATGTAATTATGTCAGAGGAGAGGTGAAGTTCTGTGTTTGGTGTGTGTATTACTTGTTATATTCTCAAATAAACATTTGACTATTTGATTGCAAGACATCAGCAACAACAAAGAAATAATAAAAAGGAATTCTCTAGAGATACTATGCTCAGAATGCTTCACAGATTTTTCTATGAAGGGGAGTGATGGTGGATGAGGGAGAAAGTTCCTGAGAGTATTTATTTAACACAATTGCTACAATTTGGATAATAACTTCTCTTTAAGCAAGTAATTTTCCTATATCATCCACTGTGCAGAAAGGAATAAAAATAATTTCTAGTCCCTAAATTGTAAGCAGCAAGTCAGACACGAGGCATTTCAATTGTCTGCAGAAAATCACAGTAGGCTGGTCCATTATGGGATTACTTGTGCATTGAGTCCATATGAGTTATTGTCATTCCTGTTGTGGTATTCTGGGGAACAGATGGGAATAGGTAATTTAAAGTCAGGAGTGGCGACCTGTTCCTATTCCGGAATTTCACAAAAGTCTTATTCTTAAGTAGCAATTAGAAGTGAATAATTTCTCAGCTACTTTGTTTGGAGTGGGACAGAAAGAGAACAAATATTTCATCCTTTACCAATCCTTCCCAAAAACAACAACTGTTGCCAGACTGATTCAAAAGGGATAGACAAAATTATTCTAAAGCATTCAGAGAAAGCCTTAGTTATGAAGACTTTGGATACACTAATAGGGGTCTTACACCTTTCCGGTTTAATATTTGTATACTGGTATGTGTTTGCCAAAATATTCATGAGAAGAGAGAGAGTATGAAATAAAAAGATTGTGATTTGGAGACCAATACAGATGGCAGAAGGTAATGGAATGGGTCCCTGAGCTAACAAATCTTTATTTAGTCAAGCAAGTCAAGTCCCTAGTTTTCACAATGAAAATGGACAGTGTGCATAAATGAATGTTCTCAGTTTTGCAATTTCTGGGGGTTTTGACTCCTGTCTCTATTAAATGGAGGATTCACTTCTGTTTAATCCAAGTGTTTGCAAAATTTGCAGCAAGTTCATATCAGGGACAGCTAGCAAGTATCAGGCTTCCCCTTGAAAGTTCAAGAATTCAGTCTTGCAGATTCACTCACAAACACACAAACATCCATTTAGATTCCATGAGTTTACATTCAAAATTAAAGACTTTTTTCCCTTTCTTTTTTTTTCTTTTTTCTTTTTTTTCTTCTTTTTTTTTTCCCCACATACAGCACATGGGAAAGGGTCTTTCCCCAATAAGCAGCTTACCTCTTAATAAATAGACTTCTGGAGAGAAGGGAGAAATCCTTTCCATTTACTTTTGAATCATTAAATGGTGATCCACATGATGTCCAGCTGATCCCTCGATCACTTTGTTTTCTGGCTTTGCAAAGTCTGCTAGCTCTAGATACAAGTTTCGGCTAAAACAGAGGGATTAGGGAATTTGACCAAAGTTTCATCCTCACCTGTAATACATATCAAGCTACTGATTAATTCCTTACATGAAGAAACATGGATTTCTCATCTGTCTCCCTGAAGTCCAGAAGAGACAACCTGAAGATTGTTTTCTATATAGGTTCTGAAAGTGTGTATCATTTCCAATTCTGTCCATTACATAATTTATCTGTTGAGATTGCTGGTCTGAGGATAAACTTGTGTTCAGCTTGGGTCACCAGTTGTCATGAATTTCTGGAAAACATATAGAAACTTATTTCTACATAGGAGACTTTCAAGTTTAGAAAGAGCTGAGCAAGTTTTTGAAAAGTTCATTACTACATTATTATTTTATCAAGCTGCCTAATTCATACACATTCTCAGGCCTCAATCTAGACAGGCAAAAAAATCATTCCTCTTCCTACTTCTTTTTTATAAATTGTTTCACTACTGAATTAACTGCATCAGCTTGGAGATCTAGCCAAAGTTCTCATGGAACATCTTTCTTTGCAGCTGCACTAATTGAATGGCAGGAAACATTTCAGACAGTTCTGTGGCTGTTACAAAAAATACAATAGTCTAATACAAGAGACTGCAATCCATTGGATCTTAAATCTAATTCCAACAAGTGTATCAAACCTCTTAAATATAATAGGAAAAATAGCATTAGAGTGCTTAATCTGTCTTCAGACATATGGAATTCACCTTACCATCTACATATATTTTAGGCTTAAAGGTTTTGTTTTTGTGGTAATGATGGAGGATTTTACACCATAGTAAACTAATTAATGGCATAATTAGGTTTCACATAAATTAAAATCTTCAAAAGAAAGTGTAAATATTTAAGGAGTTTAAATATTTGGATCCATCAGCCACACTTCTCTTACTTCTATTACTTTTTGTTTTGGTGGGGGGGTTTTTTATTGTTTGTTTTTTGGTTTTGGAGGGTTTTTTAATACTTTTAGTTTTACCACATATTTTACTAGGAAGGTTATTAAAGGCTTTGGCGGGAGGATGTTACTGCAGCTATTTTAATGAAAGATTTAATTCATATTCCTACACATAGTCTGATAAGAATTTCCCAACTGAAGTGTGTGATGTAACAGTTTAATTTCTTTGGTGTTTACTATATGTTTATTTGTGTTCTGTTCAAAGCATATGGCAGAACAACCAAAAAGGTAACCACCTGTTTATCTTATTGTTGGATAGTACTTCCTGAATTAAGTGAAATTGCATAGAAGGAAAAAGGCATTGCTATTTTTCTATAGCCAAATTATCATGAGTAGTTTGGAGAAATCTGGAAAGTTAGATGAGATGAAGGTAATGTGGAATCACAC
This sequence comes from Dryoscopus gambensis, assembly GCA_013389985.1. Classification (NCBI taxonomy): domain Eukaryota; kingdom Metazoa; phylum Chordata; class Aves; order Passeriformes; family Malaconotidae; genus Dryoscopus; species Dryoscopus gambensis. The sequence continues at coordinate 95,081 of WEIT01012692.1, read as the reverse complement.
AAAGACAGAGAGAAAAAAGTCAGGAAACAAAACAAATCAAAAATACAGGGTAAAAGAAGTCTTCCTGGGGGTTGACTTTGTTGCAGTACAGTAAGACCCCGAGAGTCTCTGAACTCAGAACTAAGCAAAAAGCAGAGCCTTATCCAGGAAGGACAAAAAAAGAAAAATGGCAGATTTGTTATAAAATTTTCTGTATTTCAAGCTTTTCCATAAATACAATTATATTCTGTTTCAAACGATGCTTTATTTCAATGTGTTTGCTAATAATACATCCAGGTAGAGTTTTTAAGGATGACAACACGTGAAAGGAAAAATGCAATAAGAATCTAGTGAAAGAAAGGCATATATTACTCCTACTAGATATACCATTGTTCAGTTGCTGATTTTTTTTTTTGGTAGCATTTCTCTGCTAGGTGTGGTCTTGGTTCATATTAGCAGATTTCTGTTTGATGACAAAAAAGTCTAAATATTTTTTCACATACCTATGACATTTACTACATGTGAGTATCATCTGCTAGTTAAGTATAAAAACATGAGTAAGCTTCCTTTGTAAGGTCAGTTACTCAGTTGCCAGCACAGGCAGCTCCAGTGCCAGCATGATCTACAGCAGAGCGCTCTAGCACAGTGGACAGGGGAGTTCCTGAATTGGAGCAACCTCAGTGGCATCCGAGAAAACCACTGGAAGCCCCCAGCTTGTGCAACAGCAGCTCACAGACCTGAGCAGGGCGAGAAGCAATGGTGGCCAGGGCTCTCCATTTTTAAAAGAACCCCTAGGGAGCACTAGCAGCAAGGAGTGCCACGAACAGGGTGGGCAAACAGGCAGGGTGTGTAAGCCAGGGCATGGTACAGCCATTTGTGTGGCAGTTCACGTGGAAAGGCACACAGGAAGGCTGCTGCAGCCCTGCCAGCTTGACCAGGGAGCAGTGGCATCCATCCATCACGAAGCCATGGCCTCTCTAAGCTCTGCACCCACCACGACTGATGCAGCAGCCCAGACAGAGCTCCAGTGGGAACATGCTGCACAAGCAGGTCTCAGCTGCAGGCTGTGCCCTGCTTTTATGCCAGTACTGGACATGCAGCACTGAGCACGCATGTGGGATGAGTCCTGGTACAGAGGAAATCCTCTGCTTAGTAACAGACATCAAGGAGGAGGTGACTAAGTTGAGGAGCATCAGGGAGTCTGAAAGGTAGACTACTGGAATCACACTCTACCTTGCCTGGGACAGGCCAGTGAGGCAGAGAGGACACATGATACGGAGGACTCCCTATCTTTTCTCCACCTGGTCAAATGTGTTGACTCAAGCGATTGGGGCAATAGTGATAAATTCCTGCCCAGCACAGCAGATGGTCCATGACTCCACAGGTATACAGTTTTGCAAGTGAAACTGAATGATAACAAGCATAAAAATTAATCTAGGTTGGTGGTGTTGCTAAGGCTAAATTGTCCTACATCCCACACCAAAATTACTTCCATAAAGTAGATAACTTGCAGACACAACTGGTGAATGAGTCAACCAGGGGAGGTGCCCCACTGGACCTGCTGTTTGTGAAAAGACGAGAACTGGTGGGTGATGTGATGGCTGAAGGCCACGTTGGGCATAGAAATGATGAAAATACAGTTTTCGAATTATGGGGATGTAAGAAACTGTGTTCAGCTTCGGGCCCCTCACTACAAGGAAAACATTGAGGTTCTGGAATATGTCTAAAAAAGGGCAATGAAGCTGGCTAAGGGTCTGGAGCACAAGTCTTATCAGGAGCATCTGAGGGAACTAGGGTTGTTTAGCCAGAGAAAAGAGGCTCAGGGAGATCTTATTCCATTCTACCACAACTGGGAAGGAGGCGCAGAATCACAGAATTCAGAACCATGGAATATTCTGAGTTGGAAAGGACCCACAAGGATCATTGAGTCCAACTTTTAAGTGAATCGCCCATATGGCTATTGAACCCACAACCTTGGCATTATTAGCATCAAGCTCTGACCAACGTGGTGATATGGGGGTTGGTCTCATCTCCCAGGTAGCAAGTGACACGATGAGATTAAATAAGAGGTGTCAAATTGTGCCAGGGGAGATTTAGATCAGATACTATGAAAAATTTCTACCCCAAAAGGGTTGCCAAGTGTTGGAACAAGCTTCCCATGGAAGTGTCTGAGCCCCCATTCCTGCAGATATTAAATAGACCTGTAGCTGTGGTGCTTAGCAACATTGTTTAGCGGTGGACTTGGCAGTGCTGGGTTAATGGTTGGGCTCGATAATCTTCAAGGTCCTTTCCAACCTTAGCAATTCTATGGTTCTATGAGTAATAAAAGCTTATCAACATAATGGAAAAATATTTATTGCATTTTTAAAAGAAAGCAATGGTATCTGAGTTCCTGTCTTGATTTCAGTATTTTTGCTCTCATTGCAAAATGCTTTGCATTTCTCAAAATACTGAGATGATGTCAAATACTTCTATTAATATGGGCAAAAGGAAGCATATTTAACAGAGATGATGGGTAAACATTTAATGAGGACACTTTGAATAATTTCTAGCTGACTATAAATAGTTGACAAAACTGATTATAAATTGAGGCATCGTGCCTGGTGTATGAAGTGAGAAAAAAGCAATCTGAAGAGCTTTAAAGCTTGTCTTTGAAGTGCTAAGGGTGATATCCATTAGGTCACTTAGGTTTGGGGGGGGGCTGTTGGTTGGAGGTTTTTTTTGTTTTTTCCTACATTATGCTTTAACGAACTTATCGATAACATGGTTTATAGGGAATTCTGAAATTCCTGTATTTACTATAACTTGATAATATGTGTCTATTTTCCTTATTATTCAATTACATGATGGTAATTTAAATACTCCAAACTAGAGTATGGTAATGAGATCTTCAGGGAATTAAACTTAAATCAGCATGGTAACTGAAACTAGTAAAGAACACAGCAGCCTAAATATCTGCTGACATGTTGTTTTGACATCCTATGATACGTTTATGCTCCCTAGTTTTCCTGATGGAGCTGTTGGTATTGCTGATTTTGCCTAAAGAGCTGAAGGTCCAGACTTTCTCAATCCACCCACAGCTGTTACCTATGTGTTGGGATAAATTAGACATCATCAGAGGGATATGGATATGATATAGGAGCTGTGGAATACCCCTTCTCTTGGTGCAACCAGTGATCTACCAGGATCACCTTTAGCATATTAAATGGCAGAGTACATCTTTCTCTGCTTCCTTCCTGGTTACATTTTAGTTTTGTTTTTGCTGCTCTGTGATACTTAGGACATGTACAGCCTTTGTTTTCCTCATCGCATGGACACCAAATTTCAAGAAAACATTGACATTTCACAAGCCAGAGCTACCTTTTAGTACAGCGAAATAGCTTCCTTTTTCCAGAATTCAGTTGTTTCACCCTATTTTGCATGAATAATGTTCCAAAGTTCTGTCATACTGCCAGTGCCCCTCAGTTTTTTGATACTTGCAACTTTTTTCAAGTTCTGCAAGTACAGTCAGCATGACTGGTCCTTCTGGTATGCCCTTTCTCTTGCTCTGTTGCTTTTTTCCTATGGTATCTCTATTGTCTGGTCCTTACATATATTGGGCCTGTGTGTGCTTATCCTTGCTTTGTTTTCTGAGGCTCATATACATAGGTTATATTTATGTCTATTTAACCTCAGGATTTGCCATATACATTTCACAGCATAGATAGATACCAAGGTTAGCTTTAAATGTCTGCCAAGCCAATAATAATAAATGTGAAGAACAGATGATAAAATGTCACTGTTTGTGCAATCCGATGTTTTCAGGCACTTTTCACATAAAATAGTAATTGTGGAAGCTTTAAAGACTGTCTCAAAAACATTAAGTATAACCATGTTTCTGGCTTATGGGCAAAACTATTCTAAGCAGTTCAGTTTCAGCACTGATTTAATAGTCTTTATTTTTCACAAATTTTGAACTGCCATTGTCACTGATAATGTAAAAATTTATTGGGCTGACCCAATGGCTATCAATCCAGTGCTTCCAGAACTTTTAGTTCTTACTAAGAAACCTGTGTCTTTTTCTCATGTTGTTTTAACCACGTTCAGCATAGTATCTTCCTGAGCTAGTTATATTTGACTCCTCACAGCTGAGGCACACAGTCAGGAACAGAAGTCAAATGGATGATCAGTTGCTAAAGTACATTTTAAGATAAGATTAATTATTTCTAGAAGTGCCAATTCCTTAAAGTTAATCTGAATGATTCGCTTGGATAAAAAAAGAGCATTACTGTTTTTATAGCTAGGAAATCAGCAAGAATGTGGACTGCACTGCACATCTCCAGCATCTACACAATAGATGACATTTCAGAGAAGTTGCGGCAATACCTGTATTTTTTTAGCTTTTAAATTATTTTGGATTTTCAGATTTTTTGGGGGGTGAAAGGGGACAATGAAAACAAGTTTGCATTAATTTAAATAAGATCCAAACTTAACAGAAATGCATTTTCACATTAAAATCTTGCCTTTTAGTAAATTCCTGTAATATCAGTAACTCAATTTCCAGACTTTCTCATTTTAAGTATAAATAATAGCTTTATCTTGAAAAAGGATTTAAAACAAGAATATTCTCAAACCTTTAACAAGTAAGCTTTGGGGTTTTTTTTCTGAAAAAAAATGCTGTAGGTATGTTTTTTCATACTATTACAACAGTGCATGCTAGACAGTTTTCTTAGGCTACAAAATATTAAATAAATAAAGAAAGAAATTTTATTTTTCATTTAATATGAAATAGAAAAGAAAGATTCATATATGTATATACTTCTCTATTGTCTAGTTGAGGGAAGGAAGACCATTTCAGCAATTTAATTTCATTTGTGTCACTGTGACAGCAAAGTCACGTAGCCTTAAATAAATGCATAAGACAGAGGAAGATTGTGTTTCAGTTTGCTCAAAAGTTCTGCAACAAAGATACAATGGGCAGTTAGAAACACTGGGCATTACCACTGTTTTTATCTTTATTTCATCAAACTGACAACACAGTCACAATTCTTTTAGTTATGGCTTACATTGCATTTGTTGTGAAAGTTCTTGAGTGTTTTGGCAAACTGGGAATGCTCAGCATGAATTCCATCTAAGTAAAAAATCACAATGTAACTTGGCATTGGGTACTTGAGCCCTTTTGAAAAGAAGAAAGGGTACTAATATTTTCAGTTTTTCAAAGAGTACAACCAAAATACATTTTCATTTTGCTGCTTTCTACACAAAAGCAAACAATAAAATCAAGGAAATTAGAATTAAAACAAGTCTGGGGATTATCGATCTCTAGAGAGGTTGATATCAATCTCATCAATCTCATCTCAACCATTTGAACAATGTATGAATGCATAGCTAGAGAAGCTGCTGAAATCAGTGCAAATTAGTGTTCCTCATAGTACAATGTAATTGTACAGCACAGTATCTTAGAATTGTTCAGGTAAGAAAGAACTTCTGGAATTCTTCTAGTTCAGTGTTTCTGTTAAGAGGAGGATCAATTACAGTAGGCTACTTAGGGCTGTGTCCATGTTGAGTTATCGATGTCCCAAAGAGAGAATATCCACAACCTCTCTGGGAAACTTGGTTCCGTGATTGACAATTTACAGTAAAAGAAGCTTTTCCTTGTGCTTACACATGATTTCTTGTATATAAACTTACACCTTGTCCATTCACTGGATATCACTGAGAGATAGTTTTCTTCTTCACTCCCCCAGCAGGGTATCCCCCATCAGGTATTTAGACACGTTGGTAAGATTTCCCCAAGCCTTCTCTTCTCTGAGCTGAACAGTCCCTGCACTTTCAGCCTCTTCTCACGTGTCAGACACTTGAAGTCCATAGTGATCTTCATGGCCCTGCAAGATTTACTCCACTATGTCCATGTCTCCTTTCTACTGCGGAGCTCAGACCTGGACACAGCACTCCAGAGGTGGCCTCTCCAGAGATGAGTTAGGGGGAAGAATTAAGTCCTACAACCTCCTGTCAGTATTCTTCCTAATGGAGCCTGGGAGGTTGCTGGCCTCTTTTTCTGCAATAGATCATTGCTGCCTAATTTTCAATTTTCTGTTCATCGGGCTTTTCTCTTCCCCTCATGCTTTCCAGTTGTCCAGCCCCAGCATGTACTCATGCATGGACTTTTCTTCTCAGGTACAGGACTTCAAATTTCCTTTTGTTGTACTATTTGACATTATTATTGGCCCTTTTCTCCTTCCTATCCAAGAAGTTTAATTTTTTGATGTTTTGTCCTTTTATTTTTCCTTATTTCATGATTTATTTAGATGCCTCTAATATAAAAACTATATTGTGCTCTCCCCAAGACATTTAGAAAATACACACAATGCTGCAATTATACAATCTTAAATACTCTTTCCAAGAATTTGCTCTTTATGAGAATTGCTAATAGACCTACACCTATTGTCTGGTCTTTTAATGTGCCTTAGTTACTCTAGAAAAAAATGGATGCTTTCAGTAGTACTAGACATAACAGGGCAAGAAAATTCAGTGATCAAGTTGTTAAGATTCATTTACTGAGAAATACCTCTGCTTGAATTAAGGTGCAAATGAGACCATATGACGAAATCAATGGTATGGATTTTATTGAACAAAAATAAGTGAGGTAGAGAGATAGAAAGAAATAGAAAAAGTGGGAGGAGAGTGACAGATGGATTAAGCAGAAAATAGTCACCATCCATGGATCTACTGGTGTCCCACTGGTCCTTCTTCACCCTGGGCTTCCTACTGGTGGGGGGTCCCAAGGTTGTTCAAAACTTTTCACTATTTATAGATTTTAGTTAATGGAGGAATTAATGTCCATTACCTATATAGTTCTCTTACATTATTGGTTACATTATTGTCATGGAGTGATTTGTGCTATATCTCACATTATTCAGCCCCGACTTAGCCAGGATTCCTGTGTTTTTCTGTGCTTTTAAATTGTACATAACTTAAGTTGTGCTTGAAAGAAGAACTATACTGGACACAAGGCAGACTTGACCTTGATGAGTTACAGCTGTGTCGAACCAGGTGTTTCCACTAAGGGTCAGAGACCAGCTGACCCTCGGGGAGGTAACACATAAGAGAGAGGAGAAGAGCCCAGGGGGCATTACTACTGAGAGAACTACTACTGAGAAGGGAAGGCATGCCAGCAGTTTGAGGAATGCCATCCTGCTATAATCCTGGAAGAAGACCAACTTGCTGATTTACAGAACCCTGTCGCCAAAAAATACCAGGAGCATCAGAGACCCACTGATGAGATCCACCGTCTTTGGGGGCCCCTCGCACCCGTGCCGGCCAGCTCCGATTCCAGCGTCACGGGAGAGAAGGGGAAA
>WEIT01012692.1:54055-79312 GCA_013389985.1 Dryoscopus gambensis | reverse complement strand
AGATTCAAGTGTGTTCTGCCTGTCCAAACTGGCTCAACAATGGCATAGCTTTGATTCAAAGCCTCCTATGCTGCCAGCATAATGATACACTTGAGAAACTGGGCTAATTATCTCAATCACACTGGCATCGAATGTAGCAACACACTTTTTGGACTGAAGTTGGATTGCACCATGTCGTTTTGGAACATGAGCCCTTCTGTGGACGGTCTGCAAAAGTATGTATGTATGTATGCATACAGGCATAACAAAATAAAGATATCACTCTCCAGTGTCCTTTTATCTTTGAAGGGAGAGTGACAGAAACTGACCACATCTTTCCAGAAAAGAACCATGGCATCTTTCATGTCTTTCATGCAATACTTTCATTAGTATTCCCAGAATGTCTTCTGTCTTTTTTACAACAACAGCACAATTTTCTGTGTCTTGAAATGTTTGAGGAACCTTCAGGTTACTTTCTGAAACTTTATTCTATAAAGGTTTGTGTAACCAATTTTCAAGTAAAATTCTTTTACTTTTTTTATTGTTTCTTAAATTTTCCCAAAGTCCATTACCTTATTTTTCTCACTCTCCTTAATCTAAGTGAATGGAATAATTCATTCATATCTATTCTTCTGCAGGCTGGATGGCTCATCTCCCATGTGTAACTATCTGGCTTTAAGAAGCAATATCACCTCTCTTAGGCACCTCTTGACATGTATAGACCTAAATGTATACCTATACCCTTGGTCCTAGGGGCGTTTTATTGCTAAATTGTAGCGTGAAAATCAATATTGTAAAGAAATTTCTTCCCTTTTTTTTTTCCCCAAGTAAATGTTTCTAAATATATACATCAATATTATGGACCAGAGATTAAATTTATTCACTTAAAAAATTCTGAGCAGTAGCCTGGCCATGCAAAGTGTTTAAAATTTTTCTTTTCTTCATTAAGGAAATTATAACTCAGTGAACAACACTGGAAATAAAACAGACCCTTTGAGGTATGACAGTGAATAATCTTCCAGTTTGGGAGCATATTACTAATAATTAGTGGAAGGATGTTTTTTCCAACCAATTACGCATTTCTCCTGCATGGATTTTCTCTTCATCATATATCTTTTAATTTAGATGTCAAACTAAGTGAGAAATTCATATTCTAGTTTGACAGATATCATAATCAACAATTTACAACAGACACTTGTGTTACAAGCTCCTCAAAAGAAAAACAACAGTTTAGTTCTTAGTGAAATGATATCTCCCTAGTACTTGGCATTTATTTGGGGCCCCTGCAGCTACAGCAACTGTGCCTTTCTCAAAAAAATTGGTTCAGTTCAAGCAGAAATTATTTTTCCTGTCTCTTTTGAGTGGGATTAAAATATTGGAACTTCAGAGCATTGGAATTGTATTCTATGCAAAATATTTTAGAATTTAAAAAATACTTCTGTTCAATATTTAAAACCAAAAATGATATCTTAATGAAAGTTTAAAAACATAATTTTCTGCTTCTGAAATGAAAAATGTCATCAAAAATTTCTTTTTCACAATGCATATACATTGGGGAGACGGAGAGATATGTTAGTTAATTTCAACTCTAATGAATGTTTTTCAAACACCATATTAATTATAATTGCCATTAACTGAGAAAAGCCTAATTCTGCAAATTACAATATAATGAGTGAATGCATCAAAGGGTTTAATAAAACCAATATAGATAACACTGGCTGGCTATCAAAGAGAAGAGACATTATTATTTTGATAGAATTTATGAATAACTACCAGCATTTCAGACATAAACACTTCTAAAATTCTTGAAATTATATTTCAGCAGACACTGTGAATTTGCATGCATATAGCCTAGTTATTTGCTCTTTAATACATGCTTTCCCTGCTTTAGCTTGGGAGTTAACATCAATCTTACTACATTTCTATTGCTATCAGCTATAGTCCTCAGAAAAGTCATAAATCAGCATTTAAGAACTTTCCACAGTAGTGAAGGTCTTATGTTTCTTTGGTTTCTGCATTTCAGTCTGTCAGATTTTGTATGTAGATACATTGTGATATTTCCTACCTGCTTAGAAAAAACCTTAATTCATGTTTGGCCAAATTTATTTATTTATTTACTTAAGTCATAACGGAGAACCTTTAGTCCTTGCTCTGCTTTATCCTTTTATATATACAAATTCTTACTCTTTTATTTATATGAAGCTCATATTCTCTCTTTTTAAAAGATATTCATAACTGCCCTCAGTTGCTTTACTTTCCAGACATCTTATGTCAGAATGGTTTTTGTATGGGTATGTGAGTGTGTGTGTGCTTAGTATTCTGCTGAATCAATATTTAGCGACTTCTGCTATGTATTGAGCCTTTTCACCAAAACTGTTTCCTAGACAGTAATTTCAAGTGATTGTAACAATTTTTATTTGTGACCAACTAACAAATACATCAACGTTTTTCATGAAGTTAATATAGAACACATTTAATACTGTAATTTCTGGCTACATGCAGTTCATATAGAAATATAACATCACTTCTTTCTGAGAGAGAACAGGGAAAAATCTCCTACATCATCGCTCTTGGGTTTTAACTCTTTCAACTTCACCTAGAAGTTGCAATGTTTTTGATATTTGTTTGTTTGGCATTTCAATACCAAGATTTGCAGTAACAGCCCCATCAAGATCCAGGTGTATACTAATGCACAATTTTATCTGATATTCTAAAACTTCAGATCCTTCCTGAGTGTTACCCACATTGTTGTCAGTCTACCAATATTGCTGTCATTCTAGTAACATTTGAAATATGTAGGAGATTCCCTAGCCCTTAATCTCCCCTATTGAAGTTCTTGGCTCTCAGTAATATGTTGCCCCATACATTTCAATGATGTTATGAAATTTCAATTTTTGTTTTGTTTTTAAACTGGTTTTTCACCTGTTTGGTTTGATTTTAAACTGGTTTTAAAGATTTACATTTTAAAACATTGGCTCTTTAGAATCACTCCTGTGGTATTATTTTGTTCTTTGCCAGAAGTTGGCCAACAAAGAAATCATTCTTTCTGAAATAACAGTGCATAATAAAAATCAAACTACATGCTTATAATTTTCTAAATCTGCCAGTAATTTCCTGTTTTCTGGTGTTAGCATGTGGGTTTTATTCAATGCCATATTATAGTGGTCCAATACTCATAACAAAAATACATCATTCTATGTCTCATTTTATAGATTTAAAAAAGAAAAAATTACCTTACTAAATTATTTTAAAAACTCCAGCCATAAGCTATAAACAAAATGATCAATAAGACTGCAAATTAACCACAGACAATTTCAACGTTAAGTTTGTATTTCGCTTTTTATGATGCAAAATTTTAAAACAGTATTTATGGGGACAAAATAAAAAAAATAGGAAAGAAAAAGAGAAATATCATAGAACAGTAGAACTACAGGAAGAATTATTGATTTAGTGTTTTGCAATAAGTACTGTGTGCCTAATAGCAAAATTGCAAATTAAATTGTAAAATATTGTACTGGGTCTGGCTACTAGAGTTAATTTTCTTCATAGCATCTCATATGTTGCTGTGTTTTAGATTTTTTATCCAAAAGAATACTGATAACACACTAATGTTCTAGTTTTTGCTGAAGAGTGGGTACAGCATCGAGACCTACTTTTTTGATCACCCTGTGCCCGCAGTGAACAGATTAAGAGGTGCAGAATAGCCAGGGAATGGGCATAACTGTGCAGATGACTTGAACGAACCAGAGATATTCTGGACCATGTAACATCCAGGTGGGAATGACAGGGACCTGTCCTGAGGGGGAGGGTGGCAAGCTTGACACTGTCTCTTGCAACAGGCTGGATCTGTTGCATCTCTTTGCATCATGTGCAGTGCTCTGGTGCAAGGCCTCAGGAATCAATCTGGGGGGATTTTGGGGATCTCTGATGGATTATAACACCTTCTCAGCTGCTCCTCATGTGAATGCCCCATAGATGTAGCTTCCCTGGTGTGAGGGGTTTACAACTGAGCCAGTTTGTTCAAGGGAGGATTGGGTGTTCACTCGCTCTGACCAGAGGTTATGCCACGCCTCCAAAACTCTCCTCCTCCCCGCTTGGTTATGAGGGAATCTGTGCAAACCTGGCCTCAGCAGATGGACCTGTGGGCTTATGGCCTCCCTCCGAACCAAGCCAGGGATGATTTTCAGGACAGCTGCTGGGTTTGATTTTCTTGTGGCTACAGTCTTTTCCCTCAGCCTTGTTTATTTCTGCCTAGACTGAGATAAATGGACAATAGTGTCACCTTAGGCAGCTTAACTCACATTTTGAAGCTCCAGTTCAGGAGGCATCATCAGGTGAGCTTAGACGGCGGCAGCTTCTTTATAAAGTTTTGCCATAATGGGCACAAAGTCCTTTATAAAAATGTTTAAGCAACTAATCATAACATTTATAGTCTTTCACATCTTTAAAGATCACACAGCTCCAACTCCCCTGCCAGGGATATTTTTGCTAGATCAGGTTGCTCAAAGCCGTGTCCAACCTGGTCTTGAACTCTTTCAATGATGGGGCATCCACAGCTTGTCTGAGAACCTTGTTCCAGTGTTTCATCCCTCTCAATGTAAAAAATTTCTTCCTTATTCAATCTAAATCTACCACCTCTCAGTTGAAAACCATTGTCCCTTTTCCTGTCACTACAGACCCTGGCAAAAAGTGTCTTTTCATCTTTCCTGTAAGTCCTCTTATATATTCAAACATCACATTCGGGTCTCCCCGGAACTTTCTTTTCTGCAGGTTGAACAGCCTCTCTCAGTCTTTTCTCATAGGAGAGGTTCTCCATTTGTCTAATTATTTTTGTGGGCCTCCTCTAGACTTGCTCTAACAGGTCTATGTCCTTTTGCTCCACACCTGAAGGCAGGGCTTCAGACCTGAATGCAGTACTCCAGGTGGGGGTCTTACAAAGCAGAGCTTCTTTGACATGGTGCCCATGCTTTTTATGCAGCCCAGAATTCATCTGGCTTTCTGGGCTGTGAGTACACATTGCTGGCCTTCATGAGTTTTACATGGGCTGCCTCCTCAAGCTTGCCAAGGTCCCTCAGGAAGGCATCCTGTCCCCCAAGCAAATCAGCTGTGCCACTCAGCTTGATATCCTCTGCAAACTTGCTGAGGATGCACTCAATCCCATTTCCTATGTCATCAACAGAGATATTGAACAATACTGGTTGCAATACAGAGCTCCAAGGATACCACGTATTACTATTCTCCTTTTGGACCCGGAGTCAGTGACTACAACTCATTGGATATGGGTGCCTAGCCAATTTTTCATCCAACAAATATTCCACTCATCAAATCCACATCTGTTTAATATATAGACAAGGATATTGTGTGATGATGTGTAAGCTATTCTCTTCCACCTCAGTTATGCTGGGGTGTGATAGATATCTAAATCCCACTATAGTCAGTGAAGATTGTGTTTGTACAATCAGTGAAGCTTGGGCAAATTTTCAGCTGACCAAACACACAGTAATACTTTTAGGGTAAGCTGAATAGATTTCTAGATTTCATTAGCTACAGTGGAACTTTGAACACCCAGCTTGCAGACAAACACCCAGCTTCAGAAACCAAATTGCACATATGTTTAATCTAGTGCTGAAGTGTATTTCTGACTCTTAGGCAGTATGTCTAATGAAGCTTATTTTACTTACAGAACGCTTTCTGTTAACCCTAATGATATTTTCTCCCCACAGTGTTTCTGCAGATTTAAAATTAATATAACTAATGCAAAACCTGTAAAAATAAATCACTTAATCACTTAAATTGACTATATAACTTTGCTGAGTTAACCATTGCTTAAATTGTTAGATTGTTTTTTCAAGATATCTACTTTGCTTTAAATGTGTTAGGTGAACATCTTTACAGAAGTTTTTGCTATTAAAACTTAGAAGATTTTAATTTTATCTATCCCTATTTGGGGATGGCGGATTTACATTACTGACATGCATGGCTAAAAATGTCTTTAAGCTAAGGATTTCACTTTTTCATGATAGAGCAGCAGATATTCCCCCTCGCCCCCAAAATCAACCAGTTTCTGAGGTAAACCATTAAAGGACTGAAAAAATCTTTACATAATGCCTTACTTCTCCTGCCTTATATAAAGACAGATCCTTCCTCCCTTATTGTCACTTCTCTCTCTAACTCTCCTCTCTTCTCTTTCTCTTTTCCTTTCCCTCATCCAAAAGACAGAAATCTCACTTGCGTTGAGTAATTGTATATTTTAAGGAAATCAGTCAAGATCTGGGAACGAACCACACTTGTCTGTTGCATTCTACAGCTACGATGAGTTGAAATGTGCCAGCTGTACAGCTTGTCCACAGCTGTTGTCTCTCAAATCTTTTTATAATACCCATTTTCTCTCCAACATTTACGAAGTTTATAACTGCAGTGAGAGTTGATCAAAATTATTCTAGTATGGAACACTACCAGTGTAATAGCTCTTCATTTTAAGCTATGCATAAGGGAGTCTATGCCAGAAATAATTCTTCACATAATGCTTAAGACAGCACAGATGTCTGTGTTTGATCTAAGAAGGCATAATTAAGGAGAAAATGCTGACAAAAGTAGAGTATACATACCACCAAGTAAATCAGAGGGGAAAAAACTGTGCAGAGAGAGCTGAAATGCTAGTATTTGGGGAGGTTAATGTGTAGTTTGACTGTAAACTGAAAGACCAACACAGAGCATGGAAAACAAACAAATGAAACCACACATTAACTAAAAATATCCCACCATCACCAAAAAACCCCATTTGAATACCATTTGCTGATCGAAACTGAAACTTCTTCAGATAATTTTTTTGGGGTGTGAATGCTTGTACTACCGGTTCACAATAAACTGGGAGAAGAAAGCTTGTTCAGAAGGCAGGTTAAATACAAATCCGTGTACGTTTATATGTATGTTATACATGTATCAGAGTTTAAACTTCAGTGCTGAAACCATAACACCATAAAATTTTGGACACATGGAGAAAACAACATACTCTTTCACCTGTACAAAGAGCATCTGTTTCCTTGCTTACTAAAATCTTTTTCATATCCCATGAGACCTATTGCAGAGTCACAGCTGATTTGGCAGTTGCTGAATAGTTGACTTCTGTGCCAAAAATTTATGTAGTCTGACATGCTCCTGAAGTCCAGGGGGAACCAGACAGCTTGCCTTTGTCTATTATGATAAGTAAATGAAAAAATAAAATAAACTATGGACATGTCTCTGACTCTGAGATCTACGGTGGTACATACTCCCCTTATTTTGGGTTAGCCTCAGTGGCACATTTATACTAGACATGCAGTTGGATTGGCTCAAAACCAAACTGGGAAGTATGGAGATAGGAAATATGTAGTACTCAAACAGTGTTCAAACTTTTCCTTTGTCTATCTTTTCTTCAGACGTATGGATATATACCCTGTGAGACTTCTCTTGCCTCACTGAAAGCAAATCAGCTGTTGGAAGGAATGGGTTAAAAGCAGAAGACTGTTGAGGAGGATTGTAAATCACTCAAAGGACCTTGCATCTTGAAATAACATTGATAAACCTGTGTGAACAGGAGGCCAATGATCCTCCAGCATAGAAGAAGTTTAACAGTGTCTGGGTCTGCTTGTGTACCAGTGCCCAGGCGTTCCTTTGGGGATTCCCCAATAAGCAAGGAACAGATATTCTTTGTAAGCAAGGTAGTGGAAATATGTTCAGTCTGTGTTTTAGCTGTATATTTGTGGCTGTCTCAGCTGCTGGCCTGTGCTGACTCATATATCAACTTTTAGAGATGTTACAACACACAAAAATAGTAGAACTTGTAATAACTTGGTTGGTTACAGGAAATAATGTGTGTTTTCTCTATAGACTCATAGGATGGTCTGTGTTGGGAGGGACCTTAAAGATCATCTGTTTCCAATCCCTCCTGCCATATATACCGGTATACATATATGATACTATGCATTTTATAAAGCTGTATAAACACATACATAGATATACAGGTGCAGAGAGACACAAGCAATTATATAATATACAGCTGTTTTCTTAAAGAGCAGGGGCTGGACAAAAGTGATGCAGGCTCTAGTTTTTGTTTACCGGTGAAATCTTCTTGTAGGAGAGGTAGGAGTGGGAATTCTCTCCTACTTGAAAAAAATTAACTAGGACTGCACAGCTAAGGAACCTTTTTGGAAAAGAGGATAGAATAGTAAAAAAGAAATACAGACTGTAGGGATGACATAACATATAGGATCACTAAGAGGAAATTCAGCTCCTGAATTTCAGAAAGCATTCTTTGGCTTTCCAGAGTTACAGGATTGTTTCTTGCAAAGGTCTCTGTGGAAGGGTTTTTAGCAAGATCAGATGAGATTTATCAAGCTGATTCAAATGAATCTTTATATCCAGCTGGTCCATGTTCCTGCATGACCAAGCCTCTGTAGCATCTATAGTTATTATCTTAAGAGGACCACGTAACTTCTCTGAACCATCATGACTATTTGTAAACATCTGTTCTCTTTGACTATTTATGACTCTTCAGAAACAGTTTATGCTCTTTACTTACGTGTGTTATCAATACAGAGTTTGGTCAGTTCTGCAGCAGAAACTATGCAGGATAGTTTTTTGGGATGGTCAGATCTTCCATGGTAATCATCACATTTAAGTAATTTTTAACGATCAGTTCTGTTATGAGGCTTTTTGGGCACAATATGAAATATTACATGTGGCAATATAAGCCACTACAATTTCAAAAAATAATTATTAGTCAAAGTTATGAATTATTATAAATAATTATCACAATTAATTAAATTTTAAAATTATATTATTCTTCTGTGTACAGAGAATTGTGATATTTTATATATGGTCTACAATAAAAACTTTAAAAGACATACACTCTTCGGGAAAAAGGAGGAAAAAAATAAGCATGCAAGCAACAATTTAACTCTATTCATTTAAAAATCAAAGAGATATATACTTATAGCCCAGTGATGAGTTTGGTGTAGCTTTTTAACAACATGAAGGAACAAGTCAGAGAAAAAAGTATTTTTTGCGTGATGAATGAAGAAGTATTTGTTCTGTGCATGGCAGATCAAAGGTCCATGTGTATCTGATAAAATCCTCAGTGCAAAAATCAAAACCGATCAGACAGTAATAAGATACCAGATTTATAATGGTTAGTATTCTGAACATTCTGGTTGTGCACTGATTTGATCAAACAAGTTGAGGTCAACTTCCGCACTTCCAGTGGCCTGTTGGAAATCCATTACTGAACAGGTGAGACAGTTTAGATGTTTTGTGTGTTTCATCTAGTGGACATGTATAATCAAGTGAAGAGAAAAATATTTAGCTGTGACATGAGGTCCATTTATATAACTGAGATAAAAAGTGACAGAACTTTGTCTTGTTCACCTCCATAGCTTCACTGCCTTGGAGTTCACATCAACATAGTAACTCAGGGAATAAAGCTAATTACCTATCTGAATTATAAAATGGCTTTTGATAGATTTATCCTGGAGCCTTGGTGCATATCAAGTTGACTATGAGCTGGCAGTGTGCCCTTGTGGCCAGAAGCGTCAATGGAATCCTGGGGTTCATTGGGAAGAATATGGCCAGCAGGTCAGAGGGAGCGATCCTGCCCTTCTGCTCAGCCCTGGTGAGGCCACATCTGGAGCGCTGTGTTCAGTTCTTAGCTCCATAGTTCAAGAAAGACAAGTAGCTACTGGAGACAGTCAGCAGAGGGCACAAAGATGATGAGGGGTCTGGAGCATCTCTCCTATGAGGAGAGACTGAGGGAGCTGGGTCCGTTCAGTCTAGAGAAGACTGAGAGGGGTTCTCATCAACACATAAATAGCTAAAAGGAGGTGTCATGAGGATGGTACCACACTCTTTTCAGTGGTGCCCAGCAAAAGTACATGAAGTAATGGACATAAACTAAAACACAACAAGTTCTACCTCAACATCTCTATAAAACTGTATCTTCAAAATATTTTTACTCCAAGGTATAAGTAATGTATAACATTAGATTTATTTCAGAGTTGTTCTGCATCTTTCCATTCACTTGATGCTTGAAAGAACTTGCCAGCTTTGGGAAAATAGCTATTATGATTAAAATAAAGTTACTATATATTGACACGTAGAAAAATTATTACTTTGATCTTCTATACATTAAAAGATGATGGAGACAAAAATGTGCGTTCAAGCAAGACATGTATAGATCAACAATGCTTAGCTGATGATGAACTACCAATGAGTGTTTCATATTTGAGGGATAACAAATTGCTTAGAACAAAAACTGGCAAAAGGAAATATTTCAACTTGATCTTGTAACTTTAGACGATCGTGATTACAGCATTTGCTTACAATAGTCGTACAATTAGTAAAAATATATTTTCATGGGGCACTGGCATTGTGCCCAGGGTCAAACGATGACATAGTCTTAAAATACTTATGTTTTATTTATTTCAATGAGAAAATCCTATGCATTCAGATTTTGTTATAGAATTTAGATATATTCATATGATCTCTAAGCTTTAAAATATCATTACCTAAAATGGAATTTATCCTTTAGTCTTTCCTAGCTCATAAAATGTCTGTTTCTCTGGAAAAAAGAAAAGTTCAGTGAAGTTTATATAGTTACATGAAAGAAGAGGAACCTGTGCCATTAAAATCTCCAAAGACTTCTTAAGTAGTATACCAATCCACTTAACCCAAAAGTTTCAGTAAGGTTCTAACTGCTTCAGGATTTGATTTAAGTGAGTCTTACAGTGATATATTTCTTTATCTGAGAATAGTGAAATGATAAAGTCTCTGAATTAGCTGACTTAAAAATACAACAATTAGATTGTTGATTGAGTACTGAGCTAACCAAGCTTGCCTCCGAGTTGCATGTTTCCAGTAAAGAAGAGAAATAGGAACAACAAGTGCTCAGTCTACTGTCACTTACCCAGGATTTTGCTGATAATGACTGGCCAGCCATGGTGTCTTCTGCACTCTTAGGGCCTGTCAAACTATAAAGGACAATTCTTTGAATATGCAGCATTTTTTATTTATAAGACAATGATTTGTACTGTTCTTTTCTACAAGGCACAAAATTTCAAGGAGCTATAGGTCTATGTAAAACTCTTATCTTCAAGTCTCTTTGGAATTAGTAAAAAACATTATAGGAGAAGAGAGCAGAGAATAAAAAAGGGAAAGGCAAATTTTATGAAAACTAGCTTTAGTGGAACAAAGAAAAAAATGAAAGAAATTACGCATTCTTATGACTTGTAAATTGATAAGAACATAGTTGATTATTAGGCGTTGTAGAGAAATAATATTTCTTCTAATTAGCTCTTTTTGGTAAAAAAAAAGACAAAAAAATTTAAAGCTCCTTTCTATCATTATAATTACAAAATTAGTAAATAAGCAATAGACGAACTTTTAAATTTTAACCTTAAAACTTGGCACTCTGTGAACACTACAACTAAAACTAGGCTTTATATAAATTTCAGTTATATACTTCCTGCAGTATTCATCAACTACCTTGGTTTGTCTCAGCTGGTTGAGAGACCCTTGTGAAACTTGGCAGAAATTGCATAGGTTCAGAAGTTATTCATGGGAGGAGGAAGAGGGGAGGTGTAGAAAACTCACATGTAGTTACAAGCACTCACATAAAGTTTAGCTCATTTCTAATTCTCATTTAATTGAATAAATAAGATAAACCAAAAAAAAAAAATCAAAATTAAAAAAAATCCTCCACAACCCACAGCAGATTACAGTGACTTATCTGTACTTATTATCTTAGAACACCATGCAAAGATACTAAGCTATCCTGCTGCAGATTGTGTGCTATAACATCAACTGTTTCAAAGAAGTCAGAATGAAGAAAAAAAATTTCTTTTTCCTAACTGAATTATTGATCAGTTATTTCTATTCCTACCCATTTAATCTTGTCAAAGTGAAAAAAAAAAGAGATCTGTCTAGTAGTACACAGAAGAAAGAGGAGGCATCTATGGCTTTGTGCTTTTGTACAGAAACATGCTCTGTATTAAGTACGTGCCTGGAGTTCTTCTCCAGCCCCAAGACAGTTTGAATTAACTCACAAATGAAAAGCTGACGGAGTGTACAGGTGGAGAGGATTAGCTGAGTGAACTAAACTTCCACTCTTCATGCAGCAGTTGGTAATGGAGTCTGTTAGGACTAATGAGGAATGTTTCAGTAAGCATACATGTGCTGAAATATGCATAATATTGATCACAGTGATCACGTCAGCTGAATTTTCTCAGATCTAGGGTGAAAGAGCTTATGAAAAAGAAAGGTTACCATTGAATTATCAACTGTTAGGGTACTCACTAGACAGGAACTCTTCTGTTCAAGTCTCAGACTGATAATTTAGGACTGAGTTTGAGCTTGAAATAATAAATATCTCTGTGCTACTCAGCAAATATTTCCTTCATAACCAATAAAAATAAATTTGCAATTAGAAAAGTGCTTTATGTTAATATGAAACAGATGCCTAAAAACTTTAGATGAATCATAGCCTGGAAATGTGTTTCCATTAACCACAGAATTTGAGAGACATATTTAAAAAAAAAAATAGGATGCTGAATTTATGTTTCTAATAAATTCTTCAGTTTTCTTCTGACCAGTCCTTTTCAAATGTACCTATTTTGAAGCCTGTGTTAGCCCTTACTATCTCAAGGTTGGACTACTAGGTGGTACTGGTTACCTGACATACTTTACAAGCCGAATTTTGAAGGAACATCCGAGATTAAACCACATATTTTAAAGCTCTACTCTTTAGAGAAGAGCTCCAGAGAAAATTAGCAAATGTACATTTATGCAGCTCAATGATTTTTAAATAGCACTGTGATTTTTATTTATTTTTTGGTAAGTGTGTAAAAGTGCTTTTAGTGCTGTAGTTGATTCTTTCAGAAATATTGTACCTAACAAAAACTCCTCTATGTGCTTAGGAAAGCTATATTTTTAGTAATTGAAGTGAAAATTCACATTGTACCTGCTCTGCAGTAATTTGTGATCAAGGAATGATAGGGCATGAAGGACAAGAAGGCCAGACTATGGAAGGGTAAGAGATATATAAATATATAAAATCTTCACTCCATGTAAGAAAATGAAGTTTGCTGATGAGGTAAGAAATGTTTAAGTATTTTTGTGTGACAATCATGGAATAAAAGTGCTCAGGGCCTTGTTCTGGTAAACAGAATTGGTGCTGCGGAATGAAATCAGCATCAACCTGATGATGTTGCCCACGAGGTCTGTCTTGCTGAAAGGGTTTATAAGTAATTGGCTCATTATGTATCTTTGCAGACTCCTTGAAGAGCCATTTATGGAGGTAGGAGTCTGCCCAAAGCCTTTGTAAAGTTCAAGAAAGGCAAGTGCAAGGTCCTCCACGTGGGTAAGGGCCACAAAAATGATCAGTGGGTGCTGGAACACCTCTCCTATGAAGAAAGGCCAAGGGTTGTTCAGCCTGGAGAAGGGAAGGTGCTGAGGAGACCTTATGGTGGCCTCCTGACACTTAAAGGGGGCTTATGAGAAAGATGAGGACAGGCTTTTAAATAGTGCCTGTTGAATTAGGACAGTGGGTAGTGGTTTTACACTGAAAGGGGGTAGACTTAGGTTGGAAATAAGGAGTGATTTTTTTTTTACAATGAGGATGGTGAAAGACTCTAACACCAGGTTGTCCAGAGAAGTTGTGCATGCCCTATCATTGAAAGAGTTCAAGGCCAAGTTGGACCGAGCATTAAGCAACCTGATCTAGTGATATATGTCACTGCCCATGGCAAGAGGTTTACACTGAATTAATATTGAAGGTCCCCTCCAACCCAAACCATTCTATGATTTTTCATTAAATCTCTTTATATTTAAGCACAATTATGCATTTAATTTTCCTCAAGGAGTAAAATAAAAATTAATCACCAAAACCCAGTTAGTCTGGGTATACACTGAAACACTGACATGCTTCAAAATAGGATGTAATTAAGTGTAATCAAAGTTTTTCCCATTCTATACTCAGATAAAACTTCTTCATATTAGGATTTATTTTCCATTTTTCAGGTTGTTTTTCCATATACTATAGTATATTCCATTCTTCTCAACATATTTCGGAGTAAAGTGCTCATGCTCTAATGATGTAAAATATGTTTTAACTATGTGTGTAATTTTACTTTTTATCCTTCTAATTAGATCAAAATAGAAATAGAAATAAACTAGTAACATTTCTCTGCAGTAATTGTATGGTGATATGTGGAAGGAGAATATTTATCAGAGATGCTGTGTGCTGACAGTGCAGAACATCTCCAGAAATTACAGAAAACATAGTCCTGATCATCTGATAATCCTTGAAAAGAAGCAAATTACTCAAATTTTCATTATAGGAATTTTTTAATGTTTCTATTAATACATAGATAACACAAGACAGCCTAAACTTTTGCTCTCTCCATAGTCTGTAAGTAATTGATGACAATGTTTTTTTTAAAATTTAAGTATGAAACAGCCAAGGTTTGGCCAGCATTTCATCTCCTGGAAGAGTAACAGCCATGCAATATATTTCAATTCCTAGATAAATACTCCTCATCAAAAGAAAATATCCTTTACAATGTATATCTTTCAAAGGCATCTTTCAAAATTAATCATGATGAAAAAGAGCTAAGGACATGTTGGTATATTATATTATTATATGATTTAAAACTTTAAACCCACCTCTAATTATTTCATTTTCTTTGAATTAGCTAAAATTAGTATTTCTGAACTTAATTTCCAAAGGTGCATTCTTTGTTGTTTCATCAGCATGTGTAATGTAAAGGTCAAAGTAAATGGCATTCAGTCTAGGTTCTGTCACAGACTTAAATTTTCCATTAAGTAAAATGAGCTTTGACTTTAGTCTTTTACCAATAAGCAGCTTCACTGCCCAGAAAATTTAAACAGAAGATTATTTAAAATGAGATTTTCTTATTAAAGTATGAGTAATTATAATGCACCCTTATAGAATCTTTTTTATTCAAAATTAATGAAAGCCCCCATAGAGGAGAAAAAGAAAAGTCTGGCTCTTGGGCTTAAAATTAATTTAATGTTTGTTGAATTAACTTAGAATTTTACCTTTCTAATAATGTTTCTTCCTTTTAAAAATTGTTGTAATGACTGGAATTAATATGATATTAGATTAAAGGAATTAATTTCAGGGAATGAATTCAGTCTTTTGAGTTTAATAAGGTTTTGTATATGCAACAGCTTTTAAGAGAGGTGTTCCCCCATGTATTTTCAGGAGATGATCATCAGAAATACCGGGTGATTTTATTTTTGTCTTTTATAGGGGTTTATAGTCTGTTCTAGATTCTCTATAATGAAAGGAAATGAAAAAGAAGAGTTGTCTTATTCAAACTAAAATGGTTTAAGTCTCAAATCAAGTCTGCTTGATGAATTTCTAGTATAAAAGACATATTTACTTGATTACAAACAGCTGAAATGGCCATATGGTTGAACCATCAGCCAGGGAACAAAGTAATTGTCCCATGGATAACAGTAATGTGAGCACTCCCTTGAAATATTCAGCATCATTTCCAAGTTTGAGGCATTTTTTCATGTGGTTATTTCTCAGTGGATTTTTCCTGACTTCTACCTTATTAGTGAACATCACTGTGTTATTCTTTTCTGTAAAGTTTCTTCTATCACGTGTATTCTAATTAAAAATCAAGAGTAGTACAAGAAAACATTGTTAGTTTCATACTGATTGTGTCTTAGTCTTATTTTTAGTATTTTTAGGGTTGTTCTTATGCTTCTGTGCATTCCATATTCATTGGAGATAAATAATCACCTTGTCGTGGTTTGATGCTGGTTTAAACATCAAACACACGAAATCCAGTTATATGCATAAGGGGAATATGGATTTATTGAGGAAAACGTAAAGGAACTTTGGGGGTAAACAAGGTCCATACATAAACAGTTGCAATATAAAGAAAAGTTTATTACTAATAGAATGAAAAGTTAAAAAAGAAATGATAAGAAATCAAAGCAAACCTTTAAACACTTTTCTTTCCCAGTGCCTCCTTCTTTACTACAAACCTCTCACTAGTGAAAACAAAACGTGGGATTTTGGTCAGAGTTGCACTTTTTAAAGAGTCTTTTTATGCTTAAGGAAAAGAGGTTCTTCTGCTGTGCCACAGAATTTTCACAAACCAACAGTCCACCTGGTAAAACAATCTGTTGAAGTGAAAAAGGTATCTCTCATTAATCTTTCACAGCNTACTAATAGAATGAAAAGTTAAAAAAGAAATGATAAGAAATCAAAGCAAACCTTTAAACACTTTTCTTTCCCAGTGCCTCCTTCTTTACTACAAACCTCTCACTAGTGAAAACAAAACGTGGGATTTTGGTCAGAGTTGCACTTTTTAAAGAGTCTTTTTATGCTTAAGGAAAAGAGGTTCTTCTGCTGTGCCACAGAATTTTCACAAACCAACAGTCCACCTGGTAAAACAATCTGTTGAAGTGAAAAAGGTATCTCTCATTAATCTTTCACAGCCTTTCCACACTGCCAAGTCATGGGCCACAGGAAAAAAAAAAGGGGTTTTAGTCTTTTAAGGATGAGTTATCTCAGCCAGAAAGCAAAGGTTCTCTGCTTCGAATGTCTAACAGCTTCTCACAATTTCTATATGGCCTGGCGTGGGCCTTTCTTTAAAATCACAGGCTGCACAAGAATTTCCCATCCCCTCAAGTTTTTTCAATCGAATTAAAGATTTTTCTACGGCTTTGCAAGAAGTATTTTTAAGCTCCACGCTAAAAGTACGACCGCCCTCTTTACCCCCAGTCAGTTATCTTCCATCCCACGTGGTCTCGCCCTTCCCCTCTGTTTCTGACCTTGGGGTCGCCATGTTCAGCTTCGTCCCACGTGACTTTACTTTCTCTTTCTTCCTCGCTGACTTGAAAGAAAAGGTTTCTTTGTCGGCTGCTGCATGTGGTGTTTCTTTGGCTTTGGTGAGAGCTGTGCTGGATGCAGGGATGCCCCACCAGCCCCATCGGCTCTGTGCCGGGTCTTGGCAGCTTCAGATCATCTCAGCCACACGGTCTCGGTTACACACGGCCTGCGGAGCCGGGACAGCTCTCCCCTGCAGGGGGAAGGGCCGGCCCCGTGCCGCTGCTGCACCAAGGGGTCGAGAGGAGGCTTGGCCCAGGCCCAGGGCCCTCTGCCTCCAGCCACCCCTCAGTCCTCGAGGCAAGAACCAAAAATTAACTTCCCGCGCTTGCCTCTCTTTAAATATGCAATTGCAGAGGCATTACCAGCCCTCTCATTGGGTTAGCAACTTATCCATCAACCAAGTTTCAACCTACCACACACCTCTACTTAGTATCAAAAGAAATAAGATTTAAAAGAGAAAACTATTCCCGTTATTCTTGGTTAAATAGAAACAATAATCATTTTGGACACTCCTGTCAATATATGCAGCAAATATATTTAATGAAGACTTCTACAGCTTTTCTTTTTTAAAAAAGAAAGAATTTTGTAATTCACTTGCTTTTCTATTGTCATAGTAGCTGTTTATTGTCTACAGAGAAAAGGATTGTTAGAAAATATCTAACCCCCTTTATTTTCTTTTTTCCTCTAGTCTCTGGACAAAATATGGTTCTCTGTAATTACAGCATAATTGTACTTAAATAGCTTGACATACCTCATGCATAGCTCTCAATTTTAATTAAAGTAATATTTGATGGCAAAAAGAGTGTGAGCTAAAAAATCTTTGGAAGGGAAAAAGAAATCGTACTGCTGAGGTCTTCTGCAGGTAAGGTAAAACATGAAAATTTAATCTAAGGAGATGAAAACACAACCAAAAATAAATATATATAAATTTAAAAATGGGCTTCTATTGGGAGAATAAAAACCCAAAACAACAAAAGAAAAATTACAAAATTTAGATATTAATTTAGAAGAATTAAAAACTTGCAAAAAAACCACAGTTCTGGAAGGTGTTGATGCGATAATAGGTAGCAAAATAAACATGAGTTTGATATGCCTTTGCATCAGAAAAGAGGCCTGTAGGTTTTGGTATTTATATGCAATTGTTTCAGGAAATAAATGTCTAAAATATTTATATTATATAAGTTCATTGTTAACCATTACAGATATTATTATATCTACCAGAAAAATAGAAATATTATTAATAATTTGGAGAAAAACAACAAATATGAAACACTCATTAACATGATAATCTTCAGAGTTAGTAAGGGCAATAAAAAGAATCTTATGAACAACTGAAATTGGCAAAAAACCAATACTTGCTTGACATTTGGAGAGGAAGAAAGTTGTGTAACTGTGGAGAGTTTTTTTTCTTCTGCTTTTCATAGAAGAAGAAAAATTTATAAATATATTATAAATAGAGTAGACTGCTAATCAGTTATTTGGCTAAAAAAGACAAAGCAACAAAACAATTTGTACCCATCTTTATTTCCTATTAGTATACATAGATCAAGAAGGCACTCCGAATTTCAACACTAATACTAGCTTTAAAGAATAATACCTACCAAAGTAGACACTATGTATTTAACATATGACCTTTACCTTCTTGTTTAAGACTGCCGTGGCTGTAGACTTAGCAGGACATTCTGAATAAAGCTTACAACAGACCATGTGATGTTTGAAGACCATGTAAAACTAGAGATGCAAGCAGGGCCAAACAGAAATATATTCATTCTCCACAGTCTTTACTTTCAGGGTCTTCCTAGGTGCCTTCTTTTCTGACTTTGTATGAAAGCTTATTTGCTGCCATTTTACTCAGCCAGTGTGCAGTTATTAAAAGTTACTCTCAGTTTGCAAGAGAGAGCACTGTGACCATAACCTCCCCTTTCAAGGAAGCCTTTTAATTCTCATTCAGTTCTCTTCTTTTAACTGAGGTTGGACCTACATCAAGAAAGAATAATATCGTCATGCCCTTAAACATAACCTCTTCATTTTTCCCTACTGCCGGTAGCATTCTATCCCTGTCCCGGGTGTACAACAAGGTCAAAATCATGGTCCCTCCTACACTGTTAGTCACAGATGGCCTCAATGTGGGATTCCTATGGCATTTCTGATCCAGATTAGATAGCCTTTCAAGTTGTGTGACTGAACTACATATGAAATTTTCCATGAAAAAGATGGTGTCAAGACTTCATGTTCCCTCTGAAATTCTCAGAATCTTAATGTCCTTCCTTTGCTGTAAGTTGTCTGAAATTTCAAGTCATCTTTTTGTGTCAATAAGATTTTGCCTAAGGATTTATTCTGATTTGGCAGTTTCTGTTTGTTTCCCATTTTCTGGAAAGGTTTGAATTTGAACTCAATCATAATTTAAATGAGAAAGGTAAAAGCTAGACTTTTGCCTTGGGATCTTTACCTCTAAATCTAAATAAGTATGTCAGTCTAGTTATATTTTTGTGTTAGTATGTTTTTATTTCCTGCATATTTATTAGCTATGTTGTAGATGACTAAAATGCAAGCCTCTGTTTTGAAGTGCAATTCATAAATGCCAAACAAGAAGACTTAGTCTGTAGCTGGATTTGGTATATTGAGAATTCAGATGGGTAGCTGGCTAAATTGACTTTTTTAATTGAAGATAAGAAACCCAGATGGTTCATCACAGATGAATTAATATTTGAAGGGACTGTATGAACCTTGGTTATGCATCCAAGGTTCTTCATGTTCAATGCACTCATTCATTCATCTTTTTCCATATTTGTTATAAAGCATTTTTAGGTTAAAGTAAAATAAAAATCTTATTGAATTATCTGTACAGACTAAAATTTAACATTTTTGAGTGAAGCCACACTTCAGTCTATTTTTCCAGTGCGCTTCTTGAGCCTAGCAGAGAGCATGATTCAATACATATAACAAAGCTATTAGATTTTAGGCTATTCCAAATAAATACACAGAAATCTAATCAAAGGATAAAGTGCTTCCAAAGGAGATGCTGCTACGATTTCTTTCTTCCCAATCATGAAAATTACTCATACAAACATGTATTTATATATCAGAAGTTAGTTTAAAAAGTGATGGATCAAAACAGGATATTTGTGTCACTTAAAAAGTCATGAACAAAGCAGTCATATATGTGGTAACTCTGTGATAAAGTTTAGTGTTAAAAGTGATGACCAGGCTACTTCCATTTGTAAACATTAAATTTCAATGTTGTGTCCATTCATTCTGCTTGGATGAACTATGACATTTTAAAACTAAGCTTTAAAAATACTTGTGGGGCTCAGATGGATTGAGAAAAACAAACCTCCCAAATATTTCTCCTAAGCTTTACCTAATGCTAAGTAAAGAAACAGAATAATGTTATTTGTAATTGAAAAATAAGAATATATAAAAAAGGGTTCCTTAATGTTGCTCCTATCCTGAGAAAATGATTTTACAATAGTGAAATAATAAAATAAAGTTTAAAATCTAATGAATTCAAGTAATAGGGCTATGTTGTCCTCAGAGTTTATCATCCATGCAAGACAGAAAACCAGAAATGCTTCCTTGAAGCAGATTCTAGAGATGTCTTGTTTATTATCCTTCTCAAAAAAGGATTATCATCAAGACAAAGCCAGATCAGTCATATTTGAAGCATGAAAAATCCATAGATATGGTTTTTAATGCATCCCCTTTGGACAATATTTTACAGTGATGAACTTTCTGCCAAGTTAAAAGGTTTTTCCTGATGTCTAATCTCTCCCTCTAAACAACTCTGCTACCCCATCTAAAACTACTAGGAAGCATTTTAATCTGCTTTCTTTGAAACTCCCCTCCAAATAATTATTAGATCATCACGCTCCTCTCTACCAGACTAAATTAATCCAGTTCCCTCAGTCTGACCTCCTTCATAGGTCATGCTCTAGTTCTCTCACCATCTTGGTGGTTGTCCACTGGGACCTGCTCAATTGTTCAACATTTTTTTTGAGGCATTTTTGCCATGGGGCCAAGTAAAATAAAGCTGGGCCCAGTATTTCAAATGTTAGCTCCCCCGAGCCAAGATGAGATAATAATAACAATGGGGTAATAGTTTCACTCAGATTCTGGTTCTTGTCCCAGTGCTGACGTCCTAATGCATCCACTATGTGCTGAATCTGCAATGAAAGTCACACTTTGGGCTTACCCTTACCTCAGTGTCTGCAGTAATACTGAGGTCCTTTCCAGCTAAACTATTTTTCAGCCATTTTGTTCTCGTGCTGCTCTCAGGCAGATGGTCATTCTCGACAAGGCGCAGAACTTTGCACTTTTCTGTTGTGAAGATGAACATGCAAATTTGATAGTTAAAAATGTTGAAAATGTCGGATGTGTATCCTTCTGCTACAAGATTATGAAAATATTTCATCATATTGAATCTTTATGTATTGTGTGATTTAAATGTGTACATAGCATATATTTTCCTACATGTATGTGCATAAGCCTAGAACCCACTGAGCTGATGGAATTTTAGGTGAACACTGAGATTCACAGCTAGGTCAGTCCTGAAGCAATATACATGAGCAAAATGTATGAACCCAGTTGACTATTTCTGTGCTCAAAACGTTACACTCCTATGTTGTGTACAGGAGACAGCTGTAAATTTTAGTCATTCTAAATCATAAAAACCATAATATATTCTATGTCTCACTGTACAGAATAAATACACCCACATTTTCAAAGACATAGCATTACACTGATCGTGTTTAATAGCAGTTTGGAGGAATCATTTCATAGTTCTCCAAGGTTCACTGTGCCCTTCTGTGTTACTTGTGCTGTTCTTACTAAGCTGCACTTTCATCATCTCCTTTACTACTGAATCTTAGACCTCTTAGAAGTCTCAGTGGTTTCTGTCCTCCACCACACCTATTTTTTTCTTAGCTCCATTTGCAGTCAGTAGTGATGTGGCAGTAATATCTCAGAGCTCTGGATTCCTTGATTCTACAGACCAGGTTTAGCACTAAGGCCTTACAAATAATAAGACAGTAGTAGACTATTACAAACTTTTGATGGTGAAGTCCTTCATAATGACTAAATTAAATTGAAATGGATTTTTCCCTTATTTTTTTATCCTATATATAAGGAGGCTAATCAAATATGTTACAGTTACAAGCAGATTCAAACTGCCAACATTTCAATGTAGCATATTTGATGAATGTGGAGAAATCCATTCTAACACTATGTGGGTAAAATATTAACATATACAATATGACAGTCAAATACGTATTTCTGGTGTGAGTTTGAACAGCCTGAAGAAAATCTTCTGATTAATTAGTTATGGCAGTTTACTGTGTTTCACTGAGAAGTTATACACTGTAAATTTTAACTGAATTCAGGAATATTCTTCAGTTGTTTGTCCTATGAATTTCTGAGATTGTTTACAGTTTCCCTCTAGCAATACAAAATGGTTTTCTATGGTATTGACCTTTAAGACAAAGAAGTCTAGGAAGAAAACAGCTGATATATGCTGTATTAACTTTAAAGGAACTAATAAGAAAAAAATCTTATTGCAGATGTGAAAACACATAGACTTTTCTTACATCATTGTGCTTTTATTATTTGTTATGTGAAGGCAGACTAATGTAGTCCTCCTCAGTGTTGCAAGGCTGAAGGGACCTAGCAAGTAAGTTCTACCCTCAGAGCTGATGTAGACTCTTGCGGGAGGCAGGACTCTTCGTCCTTGACCTTAGACCATCAGATATTCAGTGTTAGGTTCATTTTTGGCCACAACTAAACTAGGCTTATTTTACAGGCAATAGATAGATTATAATCTCCCAAGGAAATTAATACGGTTTTAGGTCAGAGCTAAAAACTATATTAATTGCCATACAGAGCCTTTATTTCTCCTGCTGACTCTAAGAGGAGTCTAGGATGATTAGCACAAATGTGGAACTCACAATATATTTCTGCTATCCATACCTAAAATGTATTTGAGTTGGGGTGCTGTAGGGTGTTTGAGATATTCTTGTGGGCATATGAAAGAGAACATAAAGACAGTTTGTTGGTTCCCGGGGGCGTTCTGGTGGGGTGCTATGACCTTCTGAAATGACTCCAACAGAAAGTCGGTCAGCAGCCACTGCACACACACGCACACACACACGCCAGATAACTTCTTCGACAGATCGACGGCAAAGATGCAGGAAGGGTTCTTGTGTAGAATTCCACAGCAGAGGTTTACTTCAGCCCCACACATGAAGGGGACCAGGGACAAAACACGTGGTAGAACAGAGGTCGTCCAGGGTTATGTATGGGGATGGGGAAAGCATCAGGGACCAATGGTCTGAGGGCACAGGAACAGTACATAGGTGGGACTAGGGTGTGGGAGCCAATGGGAAAGCCTGAGGGAGTGGCGAGGAACAAAGACCAATGGGAGAGTGGGGAAGGGAGAATTTTCTAGGGAAGGAACAGATAAGGTATAACGGGGCGGGGAGGCCCACTGGCCAACCAGGGAAGCAGAACTGGGATACATTTGCATAATAAAACAGCATCCTGGGCAAGGTCTTTTTAGTTCACCCTAACATGGAGAGAATTTCTATCCCTAGGGACGGTCCCACCAATGGACTCCCTTTGTGCCTTGTGTTACGGGCCCACTGGCTCCTCCAACAATTCATGGGGTTTTTCCTGAAAGGACAGGTGGATGTCAGGTAAGATACCTAGCAAACTCAAATGTTTAGAGGTGACTGTGTGTGGTCAATTGAATTAAAACCCTCAGATTCTAAGACAGCGGAAGTCATGGCAAACATCCACCATCCAAAGTTTAAGGATATTTATTCTTAGGTTCTTAAAGTAATTTTTAATAAAAATACTTTTACCTTTCATCACACTCCAATAATTGAACCTGTTTCTGACACTTGTGCTGGCATTGTGCTAGACCTAAAGGTGCCTTTCAAAGATTTTTGTTTTTATAGCATTGCTCCATTTATTTAAATTAGTATAACCAAAGCCCATAGTGGAACAGCCAGGGCTATCAAAGTCAAACATCGGACACATCCATGCTCTAACATACTGAGACTTACAGAACATTTGTTAAATGACTGGTATTTCAATAGCATTTAGTAAACTGGAAAAGGAATTAGATTGAATTCAAAACCAGTAGTAAACCACAAATACGATCTTACATTCAAGACTGTATTCCTTTATATCATGTTTATACATGGCCTAAATAATTTTATTCTGGTTTTATGGCAATTAACCACTGTTAGAAGTATTCAAATTGCTTCATTTGATTTTTTTTTGTCTTTTTTTTTTAGTTTATCTTATTTGTCAAAGCTGTTTCCTTTCATAGACAATAAAAAAATATTTCATCAAAATTGTTTGCCATGGTTTATCTTCTTAATGAACTGTCAGGATACACAGTTTAGCAAAGGATATAATTTTGTGTGTGTATGGAATAAATAAAAATAGATTCCATATCAATTCTATATCAGCCACACACTAAGGCTATGAGCATGAGCCTGTATAACATTTTTTTTTTCATTAATATCCCTTACTTCAGTACTCAGAGTTTCTGAGTACCCTGGGATGTTTTCCAGCAGAATGCATTAATGCATTATGTTACTCACAGGACAATGGATTGCTTCTGACTTACTTTTGATGTGTGAAGTATTTTCTCGGATAGGAGAAAGATTGCTCATCACAAAGTATAATTAATTTAGCAAAATGAACATTTCATCCTCAGTGTCTCCATCTCCTTATACTTTGCTCTAATGATGCTTAGTTTTATATGTTACTGTTTCTATTTAGTTGCCACAACTTGTGTAAGAGACAGTTATATAAACAATGTTCATAATTAAGTTTTTCTACTTTCTTTGATTTCACTAAAATTTTATCTAGGATTTAAATTAAAACATATATGTTAGATTGTGTTGCCTTTTCAGTATTTTTTTTAATAGGTACTATTTTAATTAATTAAATCACTTCACTAACTGATAAACGAATTTTCTTCCACTCTGGGCTGCAATATCCAGTTCTCCAATTCAAAACCAGTGTACAGCCAAGTCTTACATAATGTCTACACCACAATGGGGAAACGTTAACAATGCACTTGGATTTACTTCAAGTGTATAACTTTGATGGTTTGATGGTTTTCTTGATAAGAAATTGTACAGAAAATGGGAACAGAAAAGTTGCTGACCTGGTTTTATTAAATCATTTTGTGTGGTAAAACACAGTAAAACATTAGCTATTTGGGAGAAGGTGAGAACTGGAGTAAGAATTATGTGGTGTAAGTCGTTTTTGAGATGGAGAGTATGCTTCAGACCCAGGCTATTAGAGGTATTCAAGCAAGATCAGCCCCAAGACTGATTCTGCTTAATAATTTCATAAATTATTTC
>WEIT01012692.1:19090-44001 GCA_013389985.1 Dryoscopus gambensis | reverse complement strand
TCTTATGCTCTTACTCTCTGACGCTCTTGCTCTCACTTGCACTCACTCTTACACTCCTGCACCCACACCCCTTTGCAATAAACCACATACTCCAAGACTTGACTCCAGAGATCTCTTGTCTCCATCCATCTCGACCGTCCAACCCACACCAGCTCCTACACTATATTAATTCATTTAGAATTGAAACTGAGGAAGCAGACAGAACTGTGACATGTGGTGAAAATCATAAAAAGATCAGATCTTCATTTAACTGAGGATTTACATGCCAGATTCCTTGACAGTCATAAGGTTTTTGTAATCAATATTTTCCTGCATTTTTTTTAATAATAATGAAATAATTTAGTTGATACCATCTGTGTTCAATAGATTCTAGTCAATACAACTAGGTACAGCAACAGGTAGTCAATATTATCTACAATATTTTCTTCCTGTAGGCCTGAATGTTGGTAGTAACTTTGAATACCATGAGATAGGAGTTTATGGTGCAGCTGTTGTTTACATTTTCCATATCTATTTTCTAATAAAGTCACTCACCTGTGCTGGCCCATGTTAAGTAGGAAAACTCTATCACCAACAAGTGTTGGGTACTTGTAGGAGAAATTCCACATCTCCTTCTGCTACTGGCACAGGAATGAAGACTTCTAGAGAAAAAAAGAAAGACAATGCTATGGATTGAGCATCTTGTTTGGCGTCCAATATAGCATCTCACAGTTGGGAGTGACAGACCTGGATGTCCTAGGCTGTTTTTGTATTTTAAATTAGAATGAAACTATAAGTAGTAAGGGTAGAGGATCAAGACCACATTACTTACTGCCTAAGTGTGGATCAGCATCCACTGACAAAGAGTATTATTTTCCCAGTCATAGTAATTGTGAACATCTTTACAGTCATTCTTAACTTAAAGTAGCTGAGCTGAACATGTGAAGATTCCAAAATGCTTCTTCTTTTGGTCCTAGAGAATAATTAAACCAACCAACCAACCAAACCAAAACAAACAAAAAAAGGCCAAAAAGGAAATTCAGGTGTCCCCCTACATGAAGCACTTATACTAAGGTGATTCTCTTTCCCCCTATTACATTTCTACATTTGAATTTTACTGTCTGGTTGTCTGATTCCTGATACTATGAAAGGAAAAGTGTAGATCTACCTGAAAAAGACCATGTGATCTTCAGTTACCATTTTTTTAAAGGCATCCCGTTATGTAGGTCAGTTATTTTTATTACTTTTGACAAGCCTTTCATATTTCATCATTAGTACACCCTTCGTTCTAAGGATATTGATACTAAAAAACCCACTTCCACACTCCCTTCACTTGTTATTTTACTGCGCATTCTGTTTGAGGTCACCAACATTAGATAAAACAATGACTGTGCTCACTGACTACCACAATGATAGAAAAAAAATACTTTTAAAGTAATTGCTTTTCCCAGCTAATTAATCTTTAGCTGGGTGTAAAGACTATCATTGTGGGTGTAAATTCTTAATGTCTACCTTAAAAAGTCTGTGAGAGGCTTTACAGATGTCATTACAGTGATGGCTGGTATAGAAATTCATGGGATAGATGACATTATGGATAGCAGTTCGTAGAGTACATTGGTCTTTAATGAGAATTTGATTAAGAAGCACATTGAACTGGTGCTGCAAGTGCTTTCTGAACTGTTTACCTCCTGTGGCAATGTTTCAGTAAAGAGGGCAAGCTGATGGAAGATCTCTTGCAGTTCAGTGGTAATCAATACAGGGAGAAAACAACTCAAGAGAAATTTGAAAGAACAGACAGAGGGTTGAAGGAATGAGATGATCTGAAATCACAGAAACCAATGGAAGAGGGTGAAAGCATAATGGAATGAAAAGCCTTTAAATTCTAATTACAAAGAAATGAAAGATCAGTATGATTATAGACAAATATTAGTCAGCTCCTTTTGTTCAATCTGACTTGACACATTATGAATGACATTTATTCAACCCTCTGCTGTCTTTTCAGCCACAAAATTCATATAGATTTTGGTACAGTTATTGATATTCTTTCTCTTTCAATATTGCAATTACAGTCATTAACTTACTCCCGGGAAATGGTGAAATGCTTCTCCAGGAATACGTGCAAGTGGAGATTTGCTTTGAAGTTAGCCTACAGACTATCCAAGATGCACCGTGTCGCGTTCCACTGTGGGGAACTGAGAGGAGTTCTTTTAAAAAATGGGTGGTCGGAAATGGAATGAAGCCAAACGGGGCAAACCTTGTATCTGAGAACTGTTTAAAGATAATGAAAACAAGAAAGAAAAGGAGTTGCCCAAACAAAAGAGGGCTAGAAGAGACAGAAGAGAAGAAAGGAAAATGGAAAAGGACTGGGGGAGAGGAAAGAGAGGGGACAGAGAGAAAAAGAAGGCGTTACCACCAGCGAGTCAGGGCAGTGCTGTCGGCGTCCAGGCGGGGAGGGGGTGTGCACGCTGCCTGCCTGGGGATGGGCTGGGTGTTAGGGAGCTTGCACGGCTCCTGGAGGGGCACAGCTCCACAGGCGCAGCTCCCGCGACGATGGCACCACACACGCCGTGAGTGGGTGCTTGGATGGAAGGACCAGGACCATAGACAGGGTCGCGGTGACCAGCTAGATCGGGTCAGCAGGGCAGGCACTGATTGGCACAACAGGGTTGGAAGCAGGCAGCTCAGGCAAGGACGCGGGGCGAAGTGGCAAGGCGGCGGTCAGGGGCAGAGGAAGACAGGACAGG
This sequence comes from Dryoscopus gambensis, assembly GCA_013389985.1. NCBI lineage: Eukaryota > Metazoa > Chordata > Aves > Passeriformes > Malaconotidae > Dryoscopus > Dryoscopus gambensis. Next base: position 41,278 of record WEIT01012692.1, on the reverse strand, counting down.
TGTGAGGGTGAACCAGCGAGGGCAGGAGAGCCACAAGGCAGGCAGGCTGGGGCCAGGGCAAAGGAGGGAGTGAGTGGCAGCAGCGAACTGTAGCAAGCCCCCACGAACAGCAACGCAGTTGCTTTTTATACCCCCCGACTCCTCCCAAAGCCTGCCCACTAGCAGGGAACCACTGGTCCTGTCCAAGCTTTCTTTGCCGGCCACTGGTGGAGGGAGACCTTTTCGGACCTGATCGGAGAAGCCCCTCCACAGTGTCTCCTACTGCCTGTCTCATGGGAGGTGTTGCCAGGCGAAGTCCTGCCAGAGACAAGGCTTCTTCTAGCTGCCTCCTCCACGTGGCACATATGTACCCTTCCTCCACATGCCTCTGACAACCATTGTTGAGGCATAACAACACGGGTATTTGCTTTGTTTGTCATACATGTGGGCACATATTCCTCTTAAGAACTTTATATGACTCCATGCTATAACCTCACCTTGAAATGAAGACCTAACTTTAGAAACAATGTTTTAGATGATTCTAGTGGGTTTTCACCTTTTCACATTCTTCCCAGCTAAAGTTTTGAAAAAATATGGTTCATGTCTCTCTAACATTTCTAATGTGAACACCAAGACCCCCAAATTATCTCAGACTGATAAATTGCTAAAAGTATATAATTTACAGTATCTTTGATAGGCAGTTATTTCATACTCTTAAAATATTAATTTAGCTAAGTATGTACATAAACTAGATGAGAAAATGAAAAGAACATTGCCATTTTTTCCTTCAATATTCCTTTCTTTTCTTTTCTCCTTCCTTTCCTTTCACCTCAGTTACGTTCTGCTTTTCAGGAGTACTTCTTACTAAATCATCAGAGCAAAGTTCTAAATATTTTGGGGGTTTTGAGTGGCTTGTCTTTCTAAATGGCATATATATTACATATCAGGCCATCACCACAAAGATCTTTTATGTTTCCCTTATACTATTTTGGCACATACAATATGAAAGTTTTGTTCTGCTAACTCAGTGATGCTGAAGTTGGAAAAAAAAAAGGATGCACTGCCTTCTAACATCAAAAAATTCCTAAAACGAGTATCTATATTCTGTAATTGTCTTCGCCAAGATTCTGTTCAGGAAATATATGAGCCAACTGATATATAAAATAATAAGTAAGGCTCAGCACTTTTTCTCCATAACCTCTACTACAATTTTTTGTGGCTCTTAGAAATTTGACTGCTTCTGTTGTAAGGATCTGAAGTCTTGCACTAATATGGTACAGCTGTGCAACTGTGGCTCAGACTTTCAATAAAATTGGTAAGTGGTGAGAACAAGCTGTAAAAGTATCTGTACAGGCATAAGAAACATAAAAGTTCATATGAATGTGGAACTTAGGAGAAAATGTGAATCAAACACAGCATCACCAGCCAGTCAAAATGATCCCACTGTATTCAGCATTGCTGTGGCCTCACTTGGAATACTGCATGCAGTTCTGCACCTCGTAGTTTGAGAAGGATCTGAAGGTCTTTGGATGCATCCAGAGGAGGGAAACAAAGCTGGGGAAAGGGCTGGAAGACATGTCTTCTGAGGAGTGGGTGAGGAGGCTGGGTTTGTCTAGTTTGGAGAAAAGGAGGCTGAGGGCTGGTCTTAGTGTTTTCTACAGCTTTCTGGAGAGGGGAAGTGAAAAGGGAGATGTTAACCTCTTTTCCCTGAAATCCAGGGACAGCATGCACAAGAAAGGTTGGTTCATACTGTGCCAGGGGAAGTTCAGGCTGGACATTAGGAACCAATAGGAGAAGTTAGTCAAAAATTGCAAGCTTCCTAGAGGAATTGGTCAGTGACCAAAGCCAGTGTTTAAGAGGCATTTGGATAACGTCCTTAACAACATTAACTTCTGGTCAGCCCTGAATAGTTCAGGTAACTGGACTAGATGATCATTGTAGGTCCCTTCAGATTAAATAAGTCTATTCCATTTCCTTCTAAGCAGAAGCTTAAGGACTCAAGAGGAAGAACATCAGTTTGAAAAGGTATGAAATCCTGAAAGGAAAAACACAGTTATCATTCCATTGTTAGCAAAATCATTTGGGTGGTCAGTAACCAGTTGATGTATATAAATATATAAACCTGTTGTATATAAAGCCATTTGAGATTAAACCTGGTCAAAAGTCTCCTAACTACAGATTTACTATGCCATTCTTCATGTTTTCAAGATATAATTAGGATTATTGAATGAAAAATGCACATAATAATGAAGTTGATTTTAAATCAGGCAAATTAAATTGGCATTATGCCAACCTAGCACTTCACTGCATTATGCTTTTGAGTTCTATTTACTGTACTTTAAATAAGATTAGCTTGCTAGTGGTTTGATAGATACCGCATATAAAAATCATTTGTGGGAGGGCAAGCAGCAAGCACTACTTTGTGGTACATAAGGTAGGGCAATTTATAAGAACCAAAGTCAGATAAAAACATTGGCAAAACTACAGTGATTTAAGCCTGGTTTCCTAGGCTTACTCTGCCACTTTATTTTTTCCTTCTATCCCATATATTTTGAATTCTGGTTTCAAACATACTTTACACAGTGGATGTGAGATCATAAAGATAAATAAGTGTCTATATGTTTTGTATATTATTGGTGACAATGTAGGCAAGACTGTTATACATGTAAGTATAGTAGAGGCTTATAAAATTAAGATTTTGTTAATTCTGAATTATTAAAGCATACATTAATTATAGATAGATAGATAGATATTTGAAATTCAGCACTGACAGTTTCTAGATGTCAGAAAGACTGCTATGTAAATTGTAGAACTGTGGAAAAAAAATAATCTATTGGAAAAAAGCTTTCTTTAATTAATTTAAAATTTTGGGAGCTTTCAAATGCTACTAAAAGTTCTTTCTATTATCCTTATCTTTAAAATGGGGGGAGTGGGGGGGTGGAATTTTTTTGTGTTTTGACTTTTAAGGGATTTTAAAATGTCCATAGAGCCCCACATAGGCATTTGCCAAGCAGTTCACAGATACCTTTTTTGTGTGCTGTGGCTTAGATGAGCCTTTATCAATTGAAAGTTTGTCTTAGAATCTGAGAGTTATATTTCCTATAGGGACATTCTTAGAATACAGTGTGTGTGTCACAAAAGATTTCTCAGTTACTTGTTGGAGTTGCAAAGATCAAATCTTTGGAAAAAGGTGCCTTAATTCCTGCTATAGTACCTGCAGTCTAGTTTCACAAAGACTCTTTGTTTTAAAAGCCAAATGAAGTAAAAAATGTTTTAAGGACCCATTGTCCTATGGCAACCCATCCAGCTAGTATGATATCAAACAACTTTTTCTGATATTTCAATTTCACTTTTGTGACTTCTCTTTTTAAGTATTAGTAGTTTTTTTCCCACTACATGAAAAAGAATAGTTCTAAAGTGTGCCTTCAGTTTCCAGAAGGCAATTTAGCAAACAACTTGTATCTTTTTGTACAAACACTAAGAGCTATCAAAAGCTTTTGTTTCTGAGAACAAAAATCACCCATGTGAAAGACTGTCAGATATTTTTGGGGAGTTTTCCACTTCTACTTTAATTGCGTCAGTGTAAATGACTTGAGCCCACTGAGCCTCTATGTCTCCTTCTATATTTTTTAAATATATTAACCTTAATAGACTCCATCTAGACTCACACTTCTGTAAGCATGAAAAGCAAATAATTAACAGAAAGGGAAATTGAAATGACTGTTTTAGCTGGCTATGTGCAGAAATTCGTAGAAGAAAATTATTTACAAGGCATTTATATATAAAGTGAAACTACTTAAATTAAACAGATAGAGAAAAAGCTTGGGTGGTAAAATAGTTACAAAGACAGCTCTTAAATCCAAGCATCTGCTTTTAAGAAACTTCACCTGAAAGTCTGGAAGCATCTAATGAAAAAAATAGTAATGAATAAAACAACAACAAAAAGGTCATCTTAACCCACTGAAGAGTACTTCTCTCAGTATTCTTGGTTGTGGTACTCTAGCTTGCAAAAATACACATTCTCATTTCTTCTAAGCATTCTTGCATTAAGTAAATAGTGGTAGAGAGGAAACAAGTATCAAAGCAAAATATTTTTGAAATAACTTCAGAACTGTTATACACTAATATTCGAAACCTATTTGTCACTTCTGTATGTACTTTCTTAACCTTGCTGTAATGGTGTTTCTTTTCTACAACTGCCTCAAGTCTAGACACGGTACTTGATATAGTCTATTATACAGCAAGAATTTTTTCACCTTTCACACAGACATCCAGAGCATGGTTTAATATTTAATACAAAAAATTCCAAAATATCTGCAAAGGAAAGCACTTGAAAGTTGAGAAACATAATAATTCTGAATGTTTCTGCAATGTGGTAAAGGTCATCTGGGGTTTTTTGCACATAGTTCCATTAAAGTGAATCCAAACTCCCATCACACTCCTGTATCCTGTTCCTAGGTTCCTCATGTTGCATTTTATTCCTATAGCTGAATTTTGCTTAGTTGGATCTTTTAAAAAACTGTTTTTCTGTTCAAGTTCACATCTATTTCTCTAGAGAAAAAGAAAAAAAGTCTGATTTAATAGTGATATTTAGAGTACAGAAATTCCATTTTCCTTTTCCTTAACTTTTAAGCTTTGGTATGGAAATGGATAGAGTTAGAAAAAAAATCTAAAAATGAAATGTTCTAGTAAGTTTTTTTCTGTGTTCTGCTGTAGCCTTACAAGTATAATGCAGGAGATCCCTTTTCTGTCCTTCAAAAATGAGCCCCACAAGCAACATCGTGGATCTATTCCTCATCCTCTGAATAGTTTCATGTAGTTTTCCAAGTAATTCTAAACCTTGCCTTTAAACCACTCTGCTCTTCAAGGCATTTTCGCTTCATGTGGGTGAAATAGGACATGACATAAATAAACATTTTATGTTGCTCCATTTCTTGTCATTAAGGTGTTACATCAATAAAAAGCACCCTCATGAGGAACTCACTTTTGTTCTGGAAAGGACTGTGACATACTATCTTCCTCTGCTGTATGCAACCCTAGCACCTAAAGTTTTCAAAGCATAAGAAAGCTAATCCTTTGACAACCTTAAAAAATAAATTTTTTTTTAAAAAATAAAGAGGTTAAGACAAAACTGAACTTGCAATAATTTCCTGAATTCAAAAGAAAGCTGGAGCAGAGGAAACGGAGAGATTTATCTTATTTAATTGCTGTCTTTTTAATATAAAATAAATATCCTGCTTCAGGAAGGACTTGTCTCTATGATCCTACTCCTTTATGAGACTCCATTGTTTATTTGTACCGATTATGTGAATAGCTTCTGTTAATATTTTAGGGTTTACTCCATCACACTAACCAAACTAGTAAAATATGAGGGCATATTTTCAGTCTAGGAAATGGCTCCAAAACAAAATTATCTGTCACAGCCCTCTATGATTTATGGATATCAAATCTCACAAAAAAGTTTATATTCATCTACTCCAAAAAGCTGAATACATTAACTATTGCATATTTCTCAGTGGCTATGTCCATACAGGCAGCTGGCTCTTACCACTAGATATGCAGAAGAAAAGCCTCTTCATTTTGCATTCCTCATTGTAGGATCATATCCCAAACTACTTAGCTAGTCTTCTGGCCTTTAGTAATCTTAGTAATGTAGCAGAATACCAGCTGGAGATGGGACCTAGGATTAAACCCTGAGAAATGCCTACCTGGCACTACTTTCAATCCACTATAGCAACAAATAGCTGTGCTGCCCGGTAGGTTGCTGTTGTTGCAAATAAGCAGCAGCTTGTATTCAGCAGCTTGCTGCAGCCAGCTCCAGTTGGCTGAATAGCTTGTGCAGCTGTTTTCACAACAGCATCAGCAGTTATCCCACCCCAGCTGCACCCATGAGGAAATGACAGCAACTTAAATCAGCTGCTTCTGAAGGGTCTTGGATACGCTTTACTTGTAAAAGCACCATTGATAGGCTCATAAAATAATTATCAACATGCCTTCTGGAATCTTCCCTAGCTGATGTCCCAGGAAATAGGGGAAAAAAGAAATAGCTAGGACTAAAAGAAGGAAAATTGTACCTACTAAATGTGGTTATTGGATCCTATCAATGTATTTGTTGGGATTAACTTGGCCTGTTTGAAAGATTTGTAGCTATATTAGCACAGGTAGCTAGCAGTAGTGGTTTTTGCTGGGATAACATTAAGTTTTTTCATTGCTGCATGTATGGTGTTTGTTTTGAACTGTTGATGAGAACAGTGTTGGTAATATAGAGATCTTTCTTATTACTGTGCCGTGCTCACAGAGAGTCAAGGCCTTTTCTGCTTCTCACTGTCCCTTGCCAGCAAGCAGGCGGAGGGTGCACAAGAAGCCTGAAGGACACACAGATGGGACAGCTGTCCCCAGCTGACCAAAGGGATGTTGCACATCATCTGACATCATGCTCAGCAATAAGAACTAGGAGATGAAGGAGGAAGGAAGGACATTTGGAGGGATGGTGTTTGTCTTCGCAAGTCACTGTTAGAGGTGATGGAGCCCTGCTTTCTGGAGAGGGCCGATCACCTGCCTGCCCATGGGAAGTGGTGAATGAATTTCTTACTTTGCTTTGTTTGCATTCACTGCTTTTACTTTACTCATTAAACTGCCATTATTTCAACCGAACATTTTTCTCACTTTTACTCTTCTGATTCTCTTCCTCACCCTGCTGTAACAGGGAGTAAATGAGAGGTTGTATGGGGCTGAGCTGATGGCCAGTATGGTTAAACCAATTCTTTACACAAGAGATAATATGGTAGTAGCTTGTTAATCAAAGAAGAAGAACCAAGATCAGTCTGATCTTACTCCTTTTTATTATTTTTCTTGGATTTTTTTCCTTTTTGCTTAAGTACTGATTGTTTGAGAATAATTATAGCTGAAATAATAACAAAGTAGTGGCAACAAGACAAGATGTTCCAATGGAGGTTTAAAGGAATTTGTAAAAACTATTTTTGTCTTAGTGATACCAGATAGAGACACAGAGATACATAATACAAATACTGTAGAAAATAAATTATGTAAAAAGCATATAAAAATATTTGTGCACCTTGTTTCTGAAAGCTTTCTTTCACAGACTTCTGGCTTTGCTATTCCTATAAGCAATGCTAAAAAATTGTTAAGAATCTTGAAGTAGTTCTGTCCTGTTGCATTATTTTTTTTCATGATGGAAGAAATTTGCTATGTGTTAAATAATAAAAGACTAATTCACTTCTCAGTCAGTTGCTATATCTATAAGATATTTATTATTTACATCAATATTTTTACTGCCAGTGACATTGTCTAGAAAAACAATCAATCAATTTCACCTACAGAAACATCAACCTGTCGCAATCATCTTTTTCTAGGAACTGTCTGTTCTACTCTTAGGCACTTTTAGAAATTACTCCTATGTCATCTGTCCTGAAGAACAGTGCTGAACTCATCACTGCAGGGCCAGAGAAAACACATTTCTTAAATGCTTGTCTTCCTATAATCTGTAGGAGCTTCTCAGGAAGTATTTAGCAGTATATAATTAACATTCCTCATCAATTCTGGAAGACAAGAGTATCTATTACTATCTGTTTTTGACTAAAACCTGTTCAGAAAACCCTTTTAATTATAACTGTTTCTCTGAAATCTACAACAAAAGCAATTTTTAAACTTTGCCCATTAACCTAGGAAATTTTAACAGCTGGGACTTGGACGAATCTATCTAAAATTTGGTCTGATCAAAAGTATTAAAATCTTGTGTTGTTTTCTTATAGCACACTGAAAAATAGCACCGAATAAATTCATCGAGCATTGGAAAAGTAAAAAAAACCCTTTAGTTTTGAAGAACGAGATTTAAAATTTTTGTTATATTCCAGTTCAATTCAATGACTACAATTTTCATCCACCATTAGACTTCTGTTTCATAGCATATGAAATCTTTTGTATCAAGATAAATACTGTAGGTGTAGAGGCCCCCTTCCTGCAAGCAGTGGTTAGAACACATACTTTAATGCAATGGTTAAGGTCTCACTTTAAGCATTAAAGGTAAAATATTTTTGATCAGTAAGCTATTTATATTTGCAAGGAATTATTTTAACACACATATGTTGCTATTATAATTACCAAAATGTGATTCTCTACAGTAGGATAGTGCTCTAAGTACAAAATATAAGTATACGAACAGATTGTAAAGCCTGAAAGATCATCTTGTCTGAGCTACACTGATGGTGTGAACAAAGGAATTGAGAGCACATAAAGTTTGACAGCAAAGACTAAATTATGAGAAGCTGTTAATTCCCACAAGGGTAGAGAGATCTTGTAAGGTGCAGCCCTGCAGAAAGAGATCTGGTGGTTCTGGTTGATGGTAAGCTCAATACGAGTCAGCAGTGTTCCCTGGCAGCCAACAGCCTGGCAGCCAGCCATACCCTGGAGTGCATTATGCACAGTGTATGTTGCTGGTCCAAAGAAGTAATCGCCCCACTGCTCAACACCGGTGTGGCTTCCCCTTGGAAATGGGTGCAGTTTTGGGTGCCACAATGTTAAAAGGATATAAAAATATTAGAATATGTCCAAAGGAGGGCAAGAAAGATGGTGAAAGGACTAGAGGGCAGGGCTTGTGAAGAGCAGGGTTTTTCAGTATAGAAGAGTCTGAGGGGTGACCTTATTGCTCTCTACAGCCTCCTCGGGACAGGGATTGAAGAGGCACTATCTATTACTCTATTACTCTGGTGTCCGGTCAAAGAACACAAGGGAATGGCTTAAAGCTGCATCAGAGGAGGTTCAGACCAGATACAAGGGAAAAGTACTTCACTGACAGAGTGGTTGACCACTGGAACAAGCTCCCCATGGAAGTGACCACCAAGCCAGCCTGCTGGTTGGCATTCAAGAAGCATTTGGACAACAGTCTTATATGCTTCGACTTTTAGGTTGTCCTGTAGGGAGTCAGGAGCTGGACTCAGTAATCCTTGTGGGTCCCTTCCAGCTCAGGATATGCTATGGTTAGTATTAATCTGAATCTATTTGCTTAGATTTTGTTCCATCTCAATTTGTAATTACTTCACCTGATATGTTGAAGAAGCCTCTGTTATTAGTGTTCAGTTCTCCATGCAGACACTTAAAATTTATCCACCAACCCTGTCTTTTATCCAGTAATCAAGTCTTTGAATCTTTCCCTCTCTTCAGTTCATGCTTATAAATATAGGGGTAACAAAAGGGATTGGAAAGACAAGAAGGATCTGTTAGCTTTTCTCACAACAAATTATCATGATATGCATTTTTTTGGTGTATTTAATTCTAAACGCTCTCGAGTTCTCTTTTTACTTTTCCCTGTCCTTAGGTACAAAATAGAAGTCAGCAAAGAAGCATTTTGACAAAAAAACAATATAAGTAAGAGGGGAAAGGGAGGAAAGCTTTCCTCACTTTAGCAGCTTTGTTTGGGTTTTTTTGGTCCTCTCTCTCAATATTCCAAAAAGGGAAACACACAAAGTGAAAAATAAATACATTGTTTTCAAGATCTCTGTTTATAATAAAATAGAAATTGTAAATGAGGTATGGCTATCCTGATCTCTCCCCATAAACAGAATATTTTGGAGCTTTCTTGTCAACCATCTGAGCAAATGTGGAGCACACCTTAGGGAACTCAAAATCAGCTCTGCTCTGCAAGCCCTGTACTGAGCTTGCTAGAGATCTCCAGTACTTCTGCAGACCTGCAGACACAAAGCAGGTAAAGCTCATCTTGAATAAGCCTGGCTCATCCTCAGCAGACAGTTCAGCAGAATGTTCAGCACACTAGCTCCAAGATAGAGAAGAAAGAAAAGCAAAAAATTACTTATAGAAAAATGAACCTTATCTAGATAATCCAAGAGAGATAACAGGCTATGATGTTAAGTTACCATATATTTAGTATCAGTACAAAGTATTGTTATTAACAACAGTCCTATAGTACATTAATGGATTCTAGCTTAACTTTGTTATCATGTATTTGGACATTCAATGTCATACTGAACTATTCTATTAAAAGATTATGAATATGAATCCACATTAATCAAAGGCCTGAAATTCAAAGTCCTCCTTAACTCACTATTTCTGAGTGACCATACCAATGTAATTCATCTAGAAATGCAGGAATGCAAGATCGTGGGATAGATTGTGCAACACTTCTAATTTATCTCAACTAGTTTTACCCAATTCCATGAATGGCAGTGGGAAGTTTAGTGTTAAATAATTTCTTCCTTGTATTTGTGCATAAAGGACACATAACTAATAGTTGTCCAGTTGTACACTGATGGAACAGGAACACTTTAAAAGTCTTACTTATTTAAAGGTAGAGGGCAGCAGTGTTTATTTATTACTGCTGCTTTCTTTCCCAGACGCTTCAAGGTCAGGGAGTGAGACTGGTAGATAAAGGAGTCTCCATGACTCTGATTTTATTTACTCTGTTTTCCTGGCAGCAAGAGTATAGGCTATCCATTGTTTTCCTGAAAAGAGATGTCCTTAAAAGCTATGAGTAGATATGTTGTGATATTGATGACCTGACACTTCAGTATCAACATCACATGACAGTTTATCTTCCTTATGCTGCTATGCTTTTGGTTGCCCCACATCCATCTAGTCTGCCATTCTCTGCCTATATGTATTTTATTATTTCTATTGCTTATGTCTGCAATCTAAATTGTGAGATAATTAAGTTTACTGGCACTTGTGATGCCATGCTGGCTATGAGAATTATGTAGTTGAATTCTTAGGTTACATCAAAACTTACACAAGACCAGACATGGACTTAAATTAAGCATTTGTCCCCTATAATGCAAACTCTTTATTATTATTACCCATTTACTTGATTTTCACCCATGATAGTCAATTCAAAGATAAAACCTTAGTACTGTCCAATGAACAACATGGCCCGTAGATTTTCCCAGTAAGAAGGTGGGCAGCCTGTTCTGCAGGAGTACTTCCATGGATTGTATGGATGACAGCAGTGTCATGAATTTTGCCCTCCTATCTGAAGAACAATTATTGCTTATATCTGTGTACAAACTTGATGTAATCCTCAATAAATATAAGGACTTGTGTAACATGGTGTGAGGAGACAATTCAGTTTTGTTATGCCTCAACAAGGTTGTCAGAGGCATATGGAGGAGGGGTGCACATGTGCCATGTGCGAGAGGCAACTAGAAGAAGCCTTGTCTCTGGCAGGACTTCGCCTGGCAACACCTCCCATGAGGCAGGCAGTAGGAGACACTGTGGAGGGGCTTCTCCAATCAGGTCGTGAAAAGGTCTCTACCAATGACCGGCAAAGAAAGCTTGGACAGGACCAGTGGTTCCCTGCTAGTGGGCAGGCTTTGGGAGGGGTCGGGGGGATATAAAAACCAACTGCGTTGCTGTTCGCGAGGGCTCGCTTACTGTTCGCTGCTGCCCCTCACTCCCTCCTTTGCCGTGGCCCTGGCCTGCCTTGTGGCTCTCCTGCCCTCGCTGGTTCACCCTCACACCTGTCCTGTCTTCCTCTGCCCCTGACCGCCGCCTTGCCACTTCGCCCCGCGTCCTTGCCTGAGCTGCCTGCTTCCAACCCTGCCGCCCCGATCCATCCTGTCACCACGACCTTCTCCAGGTTCCTGGTCCTCCCGTCCAAGCACCCACTCACGGCGTGTGTGGTGCCATCGCCGCGGGAGCTGCGCCTGTGGAGCTGGGCACTTCCAGGAGCCGTGCAAGCTCCCTAACACCCAGCCCGTCCCCAGGCAGGCAGCGTGCACACCCCCTCCCCGCCTGGATGCCGACAGCACTGCCCTGACTCGCGGGTGGTAACGCCTTCTTTTTCTCTCTGTCCCCTCTCTCTCCTCTCCCCCAGTCCTTTTCCATTTTCCTTTCTTCTTTTCTGTCTCTTCTAGCCCTCTTTTGTTTGGTCAACTCCTTTTCTTTCTTGTTTTCATTATCTTTAAACAGTTCTCAGATACAAGGTTTGCCCCGTTTGGCTTCATTCCATTTCCGACCATCCATTTTTTAAAAGAACTCTCAGTTCCCCACAATGGAATGCGACACACTGAAAACTGAACTCAGTACATTTCCACTTACTTTTGTTTTGCCCTACACATCTGCCTAGGAATAATCCATGACAGACAAACCTGGGACTTTGATAACCTGCTTAAATATGATAGAGAAGTTCCACTGAAACAGATGTTGATGTTATCATGTATTGTTAAGGGAATTACTTAGCATTTAAGTCCTTGTTTAATTATTTACAATTAAAGACATATGACTCTAGGTACTGAGTGTTGAAAAGGCAAACAATGCTGACTCACTAGCTATTATTGTTACCTCTCTGTGCTTAATGAGAACTTCATATAGTGAGCAGGAACATTTGTGTAAAACATTTTGATAATGGTCTTAGAGATGTCATACAGGGCATGGTATTGAGAGAGAAGAGTTCACAAAACGTATATTTATGTTCAAAGTCACTGCAGCAGCTCTTATCAGAGGTAGTTTATTGATAAAAATTATAGCAACCAAATAGCTGACTTTAGAAAAAACTGGTAAAAGCCTTTTATATATATACCAGGGGCTAGTATTTAAAAAAAAAAAAAAAAAAGTCAGCGATTATATAACTTTTACTTTGTTTTGATTATCTTTTCTTTACAGTCAGTTTTCACCCATTCATAGATGTTATAGTATGAGGAAAAGCTTCAGAAGAATTTTGAAAGTTCTGTGAAAGACAGTGTGAAACAGTATTAGAAGAAAAATATTAAGAGCCATTAAAAATACCCTTTTTTCTACCTCTCTACCCCCCACTTTGAATCAAAACTTGGAACGTGAATACAGAGGAGCTTTTGTGGCAAAAGATAGCATGACAGGAAATTGTGTAGTAAAGTGTTCAGACATGTCAAAAGACTGTCTTTTTGATGGCTAAACAGTCATATTGCTTCTGGTATACTTTGTAGTACTAAAAAGAAATCAGCCTTAATGATTATTTCAAGTTACAAATAGCTGCTAGTCAAGGTTTTATAAAGAATTTTCCATACATGCTGTCTCTTTTATTTTATTTTCTTGCTTTATATAGAATTTTAAAATTTTCCTTTATAAATCATGTACTGACACTTGAGACATGCTGCCATGTAAGAAAACATATTGTACTATATCACTTTTAGTTACACATTTTTCAAAAACGAGATCCTATCCTTCAGATTATATAAATCATTCTGGTTCTACCAGCTGCAAAGCTGACCCAGGGTGTGAATATTTAAATTTTTTATGTTAGAAATGCTGTCCTGCCAAGCAAATAAAAAAATGTTAGATAAGATTTTTAACACTAGAAATAAAATTGATTTTATTATTTGCAAAACATTTTTCTAAAATCCTTTGCACAGCTGGAAGATAACACCTACTTCCTAGCACTGACTTTTTGGAAATTAGACATTTATTTTTCTTTGTAACATTTCACAAAATGCCTATTATTTAGACATAGATTATGTGGCCAAAATCTCACTGTGGAGAATACAAATTCTCTTTGACAAGATTTGGAAGAATGTCATCCTGGAGTTCCTGGGAGAAGATGTAAATTGTTCTATCTAAAATAATACATATGTATTATAAATAACTTTAAGCATATAAGATATATGCTTCACATTTCTTTTAATAAAAGAAAGTAAGGAGAAAAGATGATTATATTACAATGACCTGTTCTGGTGTATATATATATATATATATACACATACATACATACATACATACATACATATATGTATATAGCCTTGGGGATAGGTTAAGGAGGCAGAAGAGTTGGGTTTGAAGGAATGAAATTGAGCCTAGGAAAATGAGGAAAGTGCAAGAAAGGAGTTTTTAGTTAGTCTTTTAGTATGTTCGTCTCTTATTATCCAAAAATATTTAAATTCAGGGGGGAAATTAATTTTCCTTGCTTCAACTATGCTTTGTTCATGGTGACAACTGATAAGTGACCTCCCTGTCCTTATTTTGACCCATGAAATTTTTCATCTTATTTTCTTCTCACGTTGGGGAGAGAGAGTGAGAGAGTGACTGGGTGAATACTTGGAAGTCAGACACTATAAGACCCAACAAGAAATAGTTATGCAGAGCAAACTATAAATATATTGTATTTAAAAGTACATTATATAAGGAGTAAAGTAATTTATGCTCCACTATGTACAAAATTATTCACCATAAATATTTGAATTAAAGGAAAATGTTAGTTGATCTTCTAAGATGAGTAATACATATATTTAAAATAACCTTGATTATTATAATCAAATTGAAAATGAGAATATAATGTGTTTTACATACAAATTTCTGATTTATAAGAGAAAAATAAAGGTAATATTTTGGCAGTATTAAAATACTTTCTAATAAACTTTAAGTAAAACTTTTTTTTTATTGCAAACTTTATTTTATTTTTCCTTTTTCTCTTCTCCTTCCCTCCTCTTCAATAAATTATTGATACTTTCATGGCAGTCATTCTAGAGAGAGAATTAATGCAATTTTAATGCAATTCTACTTCAGCACTGCTTTCCTTTTAATAGTAATTTAGATTTAAGTGGTCCTTTAAAAAATAAATGAAATCCTTTAAAGATCTATTCCTCTTCAATATACTTGAAGACTTCTCATTAATGTTAACAGTGGGAGTAACAATGAAATGTGCTAGGTTTAGGTATCCAAAAGCTAACATCTTGAAGTTTTTATATATGAAACTATTGAGTGAGTTGTCCAAGGACTGTTCCTGCATGTCTGTTTTACTGCCTTAGCTGTTTTAATTGCTGCAGTTCATTTATACTTTCATTTTTAAACCCACCTTGACCAGAGATCATTACTTTGGGATTTTCTATTTCATATGCACCATGTCTTTTTGTTCAAACTTCACTATGCCCACATGCAAATTCATTAATTTCACCAGGACACACAGAAGTGGAAGTTACCATCAGTTGTGCAGTATCCTACACATGGGTTAGGGCAATCACCAATGTCAGTACAGACAGGAGGATGAATGGATTGAGAGCAGCCCTAAAGAGAATGAAGTGGGAATACTAGTTGATTAAAAAAATGGACATGAGCCAGCAATGTGTGCTTGCAGGCCAAAAGTCTGATTGCATCCCTAGTTGCCTAAAAAAGCATCATGGGCAACAGGTCTAGGGAGATGATTCTACCCTACTTTCCTCTGGTGACATCCCAACCTGGAGTACTGCATCCAGCTCTGGGGTTTACAGCATAAGAAAGATATGGACCTGATAGAGCAGCAGAGCAGAGAATCACAGAGCCACAGGATGGGGCAGACAGTGACCACAGTGAGTCAACTGGTCCAACCTCCCTGCTCAAGGAGGGTGATCCTAGAGCACATGGCAGAGGATTGCATCCAGACGGTTCTGGAGTATCTCCAGTGAGGTTGACTCTGCAGCCTCTCTGGACGATCTGTTCCAGTGTGTAGCCGCCCGCAAAGTAAAGAAGGTGGAACTTCCTGTGCATCAGTTTCTGCCCATTGCCTCTTGTCCTATTGCTTGGCACCACTGAGAAGACCCTGGCTCCATCCTCTTGACACCGTCCCTTCAGATACTGATACACAATGATGAGGTCCCCTCTTGGTCATCTCTTTTTGGGCTGAACAGGCCCAGCTTCCTCAGACTTTCCTCGTAAGAGAGATGTTCCTGGCCCTCAGTCGCTTTTGTTGCCCTCCACTGGATCTGCTCCAGGAACTCATGTCTTTCTTGTACTGGGGAGTACAGAACTTGACTCAAAACTCAAGATGTGGCCTTTCCAGGCCTGAGTAGAGGGGCAGGATTACCTCCCTCGACCTGCTGGCAATGTGCTTCCTAATGCAACATTTATGACCAAAGAGCTAGGATATCTCTCCTAGAAAGAAAGGCTGAGACAGTTGGGATTGTTCAGCCTGGAGAAGGGAAGGCTCTGGGATGATCTTATTGTGCCTTTTCAATACTCTAATGGGGCTTATAAGAAAGGACAGGCTTTTAAATAGGGCTTGTACTTATAGGACAAGGATCATTGGTTTTAAAGTGAAAGAGGGTGGATTTAGATTGAATATAAGGAAGAAAGTTTTCTAATGCTCAAGTTGGTGAGACACTAGAGCACGTTTCTCAGAGGTGGATGTCCCAGTGTTTGATGGTTCCAAGATCAGGCTGAAGGGGGCTTTGAGCAACCTGATCAAGTGAAAGTCATCCTTGCCCATGACAGTTGGACAAATGATCTCCAAAGATTCCTTTCATCCCTAACCATTCTATGACTCTATGATTCTATGGTTGCATTTGAAGAAAACTTCTCAAAACAAGTCTTAATTTATTATATGTATCAAAATACTGGTTTCAAAATTTATTCCTGTTTGGATATTAGGTAGTATTGTGAATATATATTTCTGGTGGTTAAGAAACAGTCTTCCTAAACTAGGAATCTAAACTCCTGATAGCCAACAAAAGGAATAGAAAAAGTTAGGGGGAAACAGAAGCTCTTGGGGAAACTTTGACTTGCTATATATTTGTGCTTACACTCCTTTTTCTTTTTTTATAATCTCTTATTGAACAGTTAAAGTCCCAAGATAGCCTTGAAGATCAGTATTTGAGGATGATGTAAAAAGTTATGATCTTAGTAACTTATAATTTGTAACTTATAACTTGATAATTTAATGAGTTTATCTAATAAACAGGCATGTAATTAGGGCTGTGAATGTGGCTGAGTGCAGCAGTGGAGGTGCAGATGAACCAAGGGTTGCTACATGTGCTGTTCTGGCCGTGTACAAAGCAGGTGGAAAGCCCTTGAGATAGTAACATTCTCACTAGCATTTTGGAAAAAAGAACAGTTGAAGCTCATGATGCTGGTTTGTTCCCCTGATGTAACATCCTGAAAAAAGTAATGCTTAATATCTGGACTAGACTTTCACTTTCACTTTTAGGAGCCTAGCCTATCTCTGCAGTCAGGATGCGAAAAGGCAAAGTGAAAAGCTCCACCTGAATTAGATGTCTGTGTTTACTGAATTGTGTGAACACTGATACCATGAGCTCTCCAAGCATTTCCAAGCAGGATTACTATTTAAAAGTGTGCACTTGGGCCAATTCTGAGAGAAGGTAAGATACCTGTACTCATTGAAGAAGTCTATTAGCTTCAACAAATTTTGAATTATGTTCTATTATGTAACCCTATGCTTGCTTTAAATCATATAATGGAATTATAGAATAGCTTAGGTTGGAAGAGGTGTTACAGGTCATCTGNGAGATGTTCCTGGCCCTCAGTCGCTTTTGTTGCCCTCCACTGGATCTGCTCCAGGAACTCATGTCTTTCTTGTACTGGGGAGTACAGAACTTGACTCAAAACTCAAGATGTGGCCTTTCCAGGCCTGAGTAGAGGGGCAGGATTACCTCCCTCGACCTGCTGGCAATGTGCTTCCTAATGCAACATTTATGACCAAAGAGCTAGGATATCTCTCCTAGAAAGAAAGGCTGAGACAGTTGGGATTGTTCAGCCTGGAGAAGGGAAGGCTCTGGGATGATCTTATTGTGCCTTTTCAATACTCTAATGGGGCTTATAAGAAAGGACAGGCTTTTAAATAGGGCTTGTACTTATAGGACAAGGATCATTGGTTTTAAAGTGAAAGAGGGTGGATTTAGATTGAATATAAGGAAGAAAGTTTTCTAATGCTCAAGTTGGTGAGACACTAGAGCACGTTTCTCAGAGGTGGATGTCCCAGTGTTTGATGGTTCCAAGATCAGGCTGAAGGGGGCTTTGAGCAACCTGATCAAGTGAAAGTCATCCTTGCCCATGACAGTTGGACAAATGATCTCCAAAGATTCCTTTCATCCCTAACCATTCTATGACTCTATGATTCTATGGTTGCATTTGAAGAAAACTTCTCAAAACAAGTCTTAATTTATTATATGTATCAAAATACTGGTTTCAAAATTTATTCCTGTTTGGATATTAGGTAGTATTGTGAATATATATTTCTGGTGGTTAAGAAACAGTCTTCCTAAACTAGGAATCTAAACTCCTGATAGCCAACAAAAGGAATAGAAAAAGTTAGGGGGAAACAGAAGCTCTTGGGGAAACTTTGACTTGCTATATATTTGTGCTTACACTCCTTTTTCTTTTTTTATAATCTCTTATTGAACAGTTAAAGTCCCAAGATAGCCTTGAAGATCAGTATTTGAGGATGATGTAAAAAGTTATGATCTTAGTAACTTATAATTTGTAACTTATAACTTGATAATTTAATGAGTTTATCTAATAAACAGGCATGTAATTAGGGCTGTGAATGTGGCTGAGTGCAGCAGTGGAGGTGCAGATGAACCAAGGGTTGCTACATGTGCTGTTCTGGCCGTGTACAAAGCAGGTGGAAAGCCCTTGAGATAGTAACATTCTCACTAGCATTTTGGAAAAAAGAACAGTTGAAGCTCATGATGCTGGTTTGTTCCCCTGATGTAACATCCTGAAAAAAGTAATGCTTAATATCTGGACTAGACTTTCACTTTCACTTTTAGGAGCCTAGCCTATCTCTGCAGTCAGGATGCGAAAAGGCAAAGTGAAAAGCTCCACCTGAATTAGATGTCTGTGTTTACTGAATTGTGTGAACACTGATACCATGAGCTCTCCAAGCATTTCCAAGCAGGATTACTATTTAAAAGTGTGCACTTGGGCCAATTCTGAGAGAAGGTAAGATACCTGTACTCATTGAAGAAGTCTATTAGCTTCAACAAATTTTGAATTATGTTCTATTATGTAACCCTATGCTTGCTTTAAATCATATAATGGAATTATAGAATAGCTTAGGTTGGAAGAGGTGTTACAGGTCATCTGCTTCCAATCCCCCTGCCATAGGGAGGGACACCTTCCACTAGAGAGTGTTATTCAAAGCCCCATCCAGCCTGGCCTCAAACATGTCCAGGGATGGGGCATTCACAACTACTCTGGGCAACCTGTTCTGGTGTCTCACCATCCTCACAGTAAATAATTTCTTCCTGATATCTAATCTAAATTTACTCTCAATTTGAAGCCATTCCACTTTGTCCCATCACTATATATCCTTGAAATATGGCATCCTCCATCTTTTTTGTGGACTCCCTTCAGGAAGTCTGCACTGTAACCTTGATAGGTCACTCCAAATCACAGCTGAAACAATAACTTTGGGCTTTTGGCATCTGTAGATGGATAAGCAGTTAGAGACTCTTTAGTGTAGCTAATTCATTAAACATCCTGCAAGGCAGTAATTTTTATGTGAATGAACAGTGAATAGCTGAATAGTGTCTAATAATTGACTAAAAGCTCTTTTAATAAAATACCCTTCATGTATAATTTAATTTTTGAAAATGAGCCCGAATTTTTTTCTGGATAGGAACATGTTAAAAAAAAAAAATCCTTCTTTCTGTTTTTAATGAACTCTAACTCAACTACCTTAATTTTTTTTTTTTCAATAGGACCGCATAGTAGAATAACAGGTGAAGATGCTTGCCATTTGTATGTGTCATGAGCCATAAAATTAAACTGTAAGAAAGTAGAGTGCCTGCTGGGAAGGAAGAGCTGTGGACTTTTACAGTGAATAACCAAAAACCTTTGTCAAGTGAAAGACGTCGCCAGTGAAGATCCTTCTGTGCCCTCTGGTGAGAGCTGCTAGTATTTAATGTCTTTAGTTATGGCAAATGCCATATAAGAGAAAATCTAAACTAAGGTTTTTATATACTGTGTATAAGAACATTGCACTTTAAGCTTATGTTTTATCATCTTACCGGATTAAGAAAAAGAGGAGAGGTTTGACTCCTGTGGTATCCAGGAATGGATGTCTTATGCTGACACAACACTGAAGTTCTTCTGCTTTTTAAGAAAAATTTTCTCTAGTGCAGTTATTTAAATGGTGGCACAATTTTGTGCAACAGCAGCAGGTGCACTGAACAAATACCATAGTAAAAAGCATTTACTCCTGGAGCAGAGTGCTCTGTTCACTTGTTTGAGTCATGGCTATGTTTAATCTTTACTTATGTGCACAAAACCTCAGTATAATCTAGTCTTTGGCATATATAAAAGGCCAAATTTATTCTCATCACTTTTATCATCATGCAAAGTACCTCCAAAGACTATTTTAACTTCAAGTTTGAGTTAAATTCTGGAGGTACCCACATTCACTTTTAGCAGCATAGTTTATCGTGACAAAAAAAAATACTCATGTCATTAAACTTTCATAATCTTGGAAAGAATGTCTTTAATCTGGTGTTTAGAGTCCCTCAGGAATCAAAAGGGGAAAAAAAAAAAAAGACATAATTTTTCAGGGAATGATTCCTCTCCAAATGCATTCTGTGATAGGACTGAGTTATAATACATAAGGGAAAATCTGTGTATGTGTATGAATGTATACATGATTTGGTAAAGAATAAAGCAGTAAAACAAGAAACTTCACTTGCATCCTCTAAGCTCAAGTTTGTTACTGCAAGGATTTCAAATCAAAAGGGGGTTGCAATAGAATAACTAATTAAATTTTTCCTTTTTTTCCTAAAATCTATGTTAATCATTGTTAACAATTGGTTAGGAGGTGTGTAACTGATTTCCACTGTATTGGAAAAATGTAAAAAGATTATGATGACAATTCACTTTCTACTCTTACTTGTCATTTGTATATAGTAGAAAGAAAAGCATGTTCAAAGGTCTTTTGAATTCTAAATGTGCTGTTGGCTAATATCTAAGGTTATAAATAAACATGTCTTCCTGCAGGCACATGTTGTCTTATATAAAGTACAAAACCAGTTCCATGAGCTGGATTATAATCAGTACTTACTTAAGACTGCCAGTTTTTTCTTGTACATATAGGGTGCTCTGTGTTCAATCATATTGTGTAATTATACTATTCAAATATTTATACTAAGCCTAATACAGCTTTGAAATTCCAGCACTTCTTGGTACAAAGCTAAACATGATGAAATACATCCACTATAGAAAGGAAGTCTGTATTTGCTGTGGTGTATTACTCTATGATCTGAAATGAAAAAAAGCATTTGGTTTGGACTGATTGTGCCATCTGAACAATCTGCAAAAACATCTGTGTAACTTCTTTTGAACAAAAATTACAGTTGGAGCATTTGATTAACAGAAACAAAATAATTTAATGACAAGTATAGTATTATGAAACTAAAGGACAGCAACAAGAAAATCCTCTGTGATCTAGTATTTCGCTCATCAGAAGGAACAGAGGAAGAGAAAAGATTTGTGTGTGTCTAGACAGGTACAGGAAAGATATAAGTAAAAGTGAAGTATAATCCTAGGGTGTGTTGCTGATAACTAATGTAAAAGTATAAAATTCAGTCTATAAAGCCCTGATAGAAAGTTAGATATGCTTTGTTTTGATTATCTTTCTTTAACCATTGACATTTTTTTGAACAAGTATAAGGGGCAGCTTATATAAATAAAGATATAAATAAAGTCTGGGAATGCAAGCCCCTCTGGGTCTCCATTCTGCAGGCCCAGAAACAAATCCGAACATGGGGTTTGAATTAAAATCACTTTAGAAGCTGAGTCACACAAATATAAAATAGAAGTATAAACTTTAGTTTTCAGTAGAAATATATTTTAAGTGCCTTAAACACTGAGAAACTGTATTAGTCGAGTTAAAAAGACCTTAAACCTAGTTCTTTAGTACAGCAGTGCTACCTTTTACAGAGTACTCTGTCTTAAACAAAATATAAACATTTTTACATTACTATGTCATGGTTAGACACTGGACACAATGCCAGTGCCCCATGAAAATATATTTCTTACTAATAATAGTTGTGAGATGTGACCAGGAACAGAGCAGAGCAGGCTCAAACTTAGAAATAAAAAAAAAAGAACTTTATTAATTTATACTAAAGGAAAGAAACACATAGGAAACAGAATGAAAACTCTCCGAAACATTCCTCCTCCTCCCAACTTCCACCCTTCACACCATCAGACAAAACCTTGGATTTCCTGATCAGTTAACAATACTCAAATAATCAATTCTCAGTCCATCAAAGAAGAGAGGAGTCTCTCTTGTAAACCATAGTGTCCTTCCATGTCTGGTGCTCTCACCACCATCCATGGACCGAAACTGCCCTCAGGATTCAAGGATGCTTTGCCAAGTACCACAGGCTCCGTTTTTGGGACAACCGTCCCCCCCCATTTTACAACCCCTGGGGCCGAGGGTTTCTTCTGCTCCGAAGAGAGGGAGCACGACCACACCCTCTTCCTGGTCCTCTTCGCTGAAGACAGAGG
>WEIT01012691.1:331277-350174 GCA_013389985.1 Dryoscopus gambensis | reverse complement strand
AAACAGGAAGAGCTGGAAGCCATAGTACAGCAACAAGGCTGTGACATAGTTGTCATCATGGAAATGTGGTAGGATGACTCACATAGCTGGAGCACTGCACTGGATGGCTACAAGCTCTTCAGAGGAGACAGGAAAGGGAGAAGAGGTGGAGGTGTGGCACTTTATATTAGGGAAGCTTTTGATGCCATGGGTATTGAAACGAATGACAATGAAGTTGAGTGCTTATGGGTAAGAATTAAGGGGAAGGCCAACAAGGCTGACATCCTACTGGGAGTCTGTTATTGTCTACCAAACCAGGATGAAGACGTGGATTACTTATTCTATAAGCAGCTGGAGAATGTTTCAGGGTCACCAGGCTTTGTTCTTGTAGGTGACTTTAACCTACCAGACATCTGCTGGGAACTTAACACAGCAGAAAAGAGGCAGTCCAGGAAGTTCTTGGAGTATGTGGAGGATAACTTGCTGAGTGAGCCCACCAGGGGAGGGGCTATGTTAGACCTGTTGTTGCAAATAGAGATGGGTTGGTGGGGGATGTGGTGGTTGGTGGCCGCTTGGGGCAGAGTGATCATGAAATTATAGAGTTCTCGATATCTGGTGAAATGAGGGGGAACATCAATAAGACTCTTACACTGGACTTCCGAAGGGCAGACTTTGGCCTGTTTAGGAGACTTATTCAGAGAGTCCCCTGGGAAGCAGCATTTAAGAACAAAGGAGTCCAGGAAAGGTGGATGTGCTTCAAAACAGAGATCTTGAGGGCACAGGAACAGACTGTCCTTGTTTGCTGAAAGATGAGTCAACGTGCCAAACATCCAGCCTGGATGGGCAATGAGGTTTTGAAGGAACTTAGGAATAAAAAGAGGATGTATCATCTTTGGAAGGAGGGTCAGGTCTCTCAGGAAGTATTTAAGGGGGTTTCTAGGGCGTGTAGGAAAAAAATTAGAGATGCCAAAGCTCAGTTTGAACTTAGTTTGGCAACCTTTGTAAAGGATAATAAAAAATGTTTACAAATATATTAACGGCAAAAGGAAGGGTAAGACTGACCTTTGTTCTCTACTGGATATGGGAGGAAACTTAGTAACTGCAGATGAGGAGAAGGCAGAAGTGCTTCTTCTTCGCCTCGGTCTTTATTGGAAAGACAGTTTATCTTCAGGACAACTGTCCTCCTGGATCAGTAGATGGTCTCAGGGAGCAGAATGGTCCCCCTGTTATCCAGGAGGAGGCAGTCAGAGAACTGCTGAGATGCTTGGATATTCATAAATCTATGGGACCAGATGGGATCCATCCCTGGGTGATGAGGGAGCTGGCAGATGAGCTTGTGAAGCTGCTCTCCATCATTTACCAACAGTCCTGGGTCACTGGTGAGGTTCCAGATGACTGGAAGCTGGCCAATGTGACGCTCATTCACAAAAAGGGTAGGAAGGAGGATCCTGGTCCCTGTAGGCCAGTCAACCTGACCTCAGTACCTGGTAAGGTTATGGAACAGTTTATATTGAGTGCCATCACACAGAACTTACAGGATGGCCAGGGTATCAAACCCAGCCAGCATGGGTTTAGGAGGGGTAGGTCATGTTTGACCAACCTGATCTCCTTTTATGACCAGGTGACCCGCCTGGTAGATGCAGGAAGGGCTGTGGATGTTGTCTATTTGGATTTCAGCAAGGCCTTTGACACTGTCTCCCACAGCATACTCCTGGAAAAGCTGGCAGCCCGTGGCTTGGACAGGAGCACTCTTTGCTGGGTTAGGAACTGGCTGGATGGCCGGGCCCAGAGAGTGGTGGTAAATGGAGCTGCATCCAGCTGGTGGCCAGCCACCAGTGGTGTCCCTCAGGGGTCTGTCCTGGGGCCAGTTCTGTTCAGTATTTTTACTGACGACATGGATGAGGGTATCGAGTCTTTAATTAGTAAATTTGCAGACAACACTAAGCTGGGAGCGTGTATCGATCTGTTGGAAGGTAGGAGGGCTCTGCAGAGAGACCTAGAACAATTGGATGGATGGGTAGAGTCCAGTAAGATGAAGTTCAATAAGTCTAAGTGCTGAGTCCTGCATTTTGGCCACAATAACCCCTTGCAACGCTATAAGCTGGGGGTAGTGTGGCTGGACAGTGCCCAGGCAGATAGGGACCTGGGGGTACTGGCCGACAGCCGACTGAACATGAGCTAGCAGTGTGCCCTGGTGGCCAAGAAGGCCAATGGCTTCCTGGTCTGTATCAGGAATAGTGTGGCCAGCAGGACCAGGGAAGTCGTTCTTCCCCTGTACTTGGCACTGGTGAGGCTGCACCTTAAGTACTGTGTCCAGTTCTGGGTCCCTCAGTTCAGGAAGGATGTTGAGATGCTTGAACATGTCCAGAGGAGGGCAACAAGGCTGGTGAAGGGCTTGGAACACAAGCCGTATGAGGCACGACTGAGGGAACTGGGGTTGTTTAGCCTGGAGAAAAGGAGACTCGGAGGTGACCTTATCGCTCTCTACAACTTCCTGAAAGGTGGCTGTAGTCAGGTGGAGGTTGGTCTCTTTCTCCAGGCAGCAACTGACAGAACAAGAGGACACAGTCTTGAGCTGCACCAAGGAAAATATAGGTTGGATATTAGGAAAAAGTTTTTTACAGAACAAGTGATAAAGTACTGGAATGCTCTGTCTGGGGAGGTGGTGGAGTCACCATCCCTGGATGTGTTTAAAAAAAGATTGGAGTTGGCACTCAATGCCATAGTTTAGTTGAGGTGTTAGGGCATGGGTTGGACTCGATGATCTTGAAGGTCTCTTCCAGCCTAGTGATTCTGTGATTCTGTAACTGTCAGTTCCCCTCCAGAATGACCAGTGCTGCTCCGGAAACAACTACTGAGGTGTCCTGTGAGCAGGGGCAACGTCAGGGCCCCCAGGTGACAGAGCAGACTTCCTGAAGGAACTTGTCACGCGCATGACAGAATAAACCCTTATCACCCTTGCCCTCCCTTTGCACTGGAGGTGATGCCCAAAGAGAATCAGATGATGGCTTCCTGGGCCCCAGCTCTGGGGCCTGATGGCATCTCTGGTCCTGTACTCGTGGTTCTTACACAGAATTTTTTATGTCTTTGTGTCACATTGTTTGTTTTGTTTGTGCAAATACAGATATATAGAGGCTTGAAAATACAAATGTAACTTTTGTACATATAAATTATATAAATGAAACATGAAAGGGCTTGAAAGGGGGAGAAAATTATCATCTCTATGAAGGCAACACAAATAGGTCCTTGTGTTCAGAGGTTTTGTGTCGCTGTAACAGTCTGAGCGCCTGGCTGGGCCCTGAGTCGCTGCTGCCACCTGGTGACCGTCCGTGGTAATGCAGCCGCCCCCGGGAGGAGGGCGGCGCTCTTTAATGACTCGGTGGTGCCGCCTGCAGGCCACAAGCGGCACTGCACCCATTAAATGCGCGTGCGCGGTGACCCGAACGCCTCGCGGGTGTCACCTGTAATCCAAAAGCGGCGCTGGAGCCAAGAAATGTGGATGTGACCATCGCGGTAACCTGACAGTGCCCGTGCACCCGCCGGGGCTTTCTACAGTTTTTACACTTTTTGCACTTTTTACCCCCAGTGCTGCCGCCCGGAGGGAAACACCCGGTACTGCGTGCCGGAGCGCTGCGTTGGCGCTGTCTGTGGCGGCCGCTGCCTCCCGCCTGCCCTGCCGCACCCCTGCGAGGGGCTCGGGAGCAGCGTGGCAGCACCGCGTTCTCCCTGAACAGCAGAAATCCAGCACCCAAAACCCACAACCGCCTCCCCTCCGAAGCCGGGCAAAGACTGACCACCCCCAGTTAAGAAACTGCCAAAACAATCCCGTTCCCCTCCTCATCCCCAGAACCATTTCCAGGGTATGTTGAGGCGCTCGGCTTCCTCTTTTGTCTCTTGATTGCTGTGTATTTTCCATCTCCCTAACAACAAATGCGAAGTTCCCTGAAAAAACCTAACCCCCTACACATAGAAACTCAAATAGAGAAGTGCCATAGCAGAGATTTTTTCCACAGCTTGAATTCAGTGTGTCACATGATGACTGCTTTTCTCATTCCCTGTGGCTGGAGAACTTCTTAAAGCAGTAATATTTTCACTAGATATGAACAAAACTGGGTACAAGCTTTGCAGTTACACATAATAGGGTAAGACTCATAGCTCCCATAAGTGGATGTATATTGCTCCCTCCCACTAGACCTGGTTGTGCAGTCAGGTTTCCAAACCACAAGGACTGTCACCATCACCAGGACAGTGAACTGTAACACCAGCCTTTGCTTCTCCCAAACAGCTGCTAAGCTACTTTCTCTGTAACATGTCTTATGGGCTATGATTTATTACAAGGTTTTATTTTATTAACAAGTAATGCTGGGGTTTTTTTTTACTTGCTAAGAGGGAAGTGTATTTTGCTCATTAATTACAGGTACTAGACAGAGGAAGGGCTTTTGTTTTCTCTCTGTTCCAGCTAGTTAACCACATGTATCTGGTGAGAAGGAAAAACAGTCATGTAGAGGTAGATCCTGGGAGATTAAAACGCTGCCTTGTGGCCTGCCTTGAAGATGCTGGGGATGATGGTGCACCTCTCTTGCAGACAGTGTGCAGCATACACACAAACTCTGCCAGCAGATCACAGCGGCTCCCCATTTTGTAAGCTGAAAAAAAGGAGCCATGCCTTCCCACCAGAAATTCCTCCATGCTGGACTTGCAAGTGGCCTTTGAAGGGAGAAAAAGGAGGATGGGACCCTGTTGAAGGGTGGAAGGATGAAGGCCAGAGTGGTTGGATGTTCTTCAACTATGTTTCAACCCACCCTCACCATCATGCTGGGTAAAGTGGCCTTGGGGCTGGTCATGGGCAGGGCTCATATCCTAGCTGCCAGAGGGATTCATTCACCCAGACCACGGTACAGCAGTGCCCACATGGCCAGTGTCTACTGAGGCTGGAAGGTTTTGTCCTGTGGCTTCTGATTCCTGCCCGTGGCTGTGGCTGTTCTATCCCTGCCAGCACAGGGCAAACCTCAGGCAATTCTGTGGTTTCATTCAGACACATTTATTCTAAGTGCATCCTCATGCCATCCACACTCTGTTGAGGATATTTTATTTGGGAATTTCTCCTTTAACTCTTTCAATTCCTCTGTAAATAGGCAGCTGCCTTTACTTAGCAACTGCCTGAGTAATTTCCTCTCTGAGCAATCCTCTGGGTTTACTCTGCAGTATTTCCTCTTTACATTTTTTACATCTTCTGATATTTTTCCTTTTTTAGCCAAGGCAAGCTATTAAAAATAGCAACAGGATTTCACTGTGTATTTGTAAAATTAATACTACCACCCCAGAGATCAGAATAATTTCCATTTTCAGTTGTATAATTACTGTTAAGTTTTGAGGTGAGAGAAAGGTTGCATTTTAGTGGTCCTAAGAAAAAAAATCTTAATGAAGATATAAACTTCTTTGATATAATTCAGATTTCTGTTTCAAAATATTACTGAAATAATAGTGACATAGACCATCTTCTCAGAATAGGAAAAACACACTTAAGGGATGAAAGCTTTTTGCTACCTTTTCATTTTTACCAGATGCCTGGAGGATATCAGAGAATCATAGAGATTAGAATTCTTAAGGTTGGAAAATACCTCTAAGATGAGTACAACTGTTAATCCTGCACTGCCAAGTTCATCAGCAATCCATGTCTCCAAGTGCCACGTTCACACATTTTTTAAAGAACTCCAGGGATGGTGATTCCACCACTGCCCTGGGCAGCCCATTCCGGTGTCTGACCACCCTTTCAGTGAAAAAAAATTTCCTAATATCCAATCCAAAATCTATATACATACATATAAATATTGTATATACTGGTTTTCAATACACTCTTCTACACTAGTTTACATTAACTATCACCTAGAACTGTCCTAATATGAGGGGGTTTTTTTGCTGTGAAGAGATACCAAAATTCCAGTATGTGAAAGCCCAAACCCTGTAACTCAGTGGAACAAGTTGTGCTGTGCCAACCAAGATCACTTTAGGGAAAAAAAAAAGGAAAAAAGCGCCCTGGTTTTAGGTAAAGGAGGAGTTTGGGATTTACCAGCTGCAGTAGGATTGCTTTAAGGCAGAGGTGTCCCTGTCCCATTTCAGGGCAAGGACCTTGCTCAGACTATGGAGAATAAGGCTTCAATATGAGACTTCCCAACACATCCCATAAAATGTCCTTTCAGGAACAAGACAAGCCACACCCGACAGCCAGTAGCATTTATGCCATCACTATCCATGCTGCCAGAATACCCCACTGTGAGAGTCCTGGTTATAACCCATCCTCAGGAATGGTTAAGGAAGCCTCTCTGCCAGGAGCACCCCATCCAGCCTGTCACTGCTCTGGGCAGAAACAAGCCTTGACCAAAAGTGTGTCTGGAATTCTTGGGGCCCAGGAGATGCTTAAATCCAAACCTGGATCTGACCCCTTTTGAAATAATGCACCTTTGCAGCCCCTCAGAATGTCCTATCTGCTCTGCTCAGGGCATTTGGGAACTGAAGCAAGCTTTTAATTGTGCTCTTCTAGCTCACTTCTAATTGAGTTTTGCTTTAATGTTTGTACATGAGAAGGAGTGATAATTGAAGGGGAGGGGACCTTGCTTGAGCCAAAGTGTGTATGTTCATCTGATTTATAGCAGGTAATAACCAGGGCCTCACTAGATTGTTCCTATTGGGAAGAGAGGCTTAAAAAAAGGTCAGATATTTAAGGATATGGAACCTCGTTTCCTTGAACACAGAAGAGCACCAAGCCCTATTCACCATTTCCAAACCAGGGTCATTACACCCAAGTCTCTCCTCCTGTTATTTCAGGAGTCCCTTAGATTAATCCTTTTCTCACTGACACACAAACCACCCAAATTCTCTGCCCTCTGCCTTTGCAAGTACAAGCTTTGACACGCAGCCCATTGTTTTGGCCGGATACCAAAGAGAAACATCCACCCTCACCTCTCATTACAGAAATCGGTGGTAATTGGTCTTTTTATTCACTTTCCAAGATCCCAGTGGTAAGCAAACCACCAGCTTTACCAAGTCTGCAGTCGATGCACCCTCCACCTCACATCATAATTCCTGATTTATTCTGTTCTGCCACAACCCACTGGAGCCAAATTCCAGATCAGGTATTACACAGCATTCTTCTGTGCTGTATCCTACATTTTGTCACTCCATGCAGGCTTGCATCTTCATTTCCTGCATTCAACTATGCAGTGTGTTCAAGTGGATGATTTCTGAAGGGCTGTACTGCATCAGAGGTTTTTAAGGAGAATAGTCCCATGAAAGCAGGATGAAATCTGAATGTAGAGGACAGCTTTGTGCTTGTACCACTTCTCTCTGGAACTGAGCTGCTTGTCAGAAAAGCAGCAAACAGGCATAAGTAGTTCTCCTTTTATTTCTGCAGGTGGCACCAAGCATTTAGTTCTGAGACATATTTGTTCTTTAAAGCTATTCTTAACTCCTAAAAGATGTTCTGCTGCTCTGCAGACCCTCTGTGGCTGCACATGGCCTCTCTGCATCTCTGTGAGCCCATGTTCCAGGGCCAGCTGGTCAGTGGTTCACCCATAAATCCTTGCTGTCTCTGGGATGGCAGTGGGAGCCGAGGTGTGAGGCATGGATAGCTCTAGACAGGGTGAAGACTGGACAGGAGCCAGTGGCACAAGTGAGCGTGGGATTACAGCTGAAGCAAGCCAAGCGCTTGGCAGGGGTGTCACTAACTAGACCACTATCCCAGCCCTGCAGCCCTACTCATGTCCCATCCCATCCTCCTGACTTGTCTGAGCTGCTGCTGTGCCCTCAGACCCCTCTCACAGGGTCATTTTTCTGCTGATTTCAGAGACAGAGACACCAAAGGGCTGGTGCTGCTCAGCCAGGACACCCTTTGAGCAGTGAGGTCTGCAAAGCCACGTGCAGGGACCACACCAGAGAGCCCTGTTCCATGACAGCTCTGGCTAATCCACACCACAGGCTGATCTGGTGAGCCAGGGAAAGAGCCAGGACTAAAGTAGACAAACCACGGAAACTAAATATCCATATTCCTAACCACTTGCCATCACTGTAAAACTTCAGTGCCACAGCCACAACTCTCAAATTTGCCAAATGTGAGCTCCCATATCCAACCAGGCTGGTGCTTTGAGTTTTTGAGGCTGCTGAGGATTACCCACCTGAGCCAGTTAGCTTTTTGGGTGCTCCTTCCCAGAGATGGCCCAACTGGCTGCCCTGCGTCCGATCCAGATTGCGTTTCACTGCAGCCTTTGGAGCTGTCACTCTATCCCCAGGATAACCTATCTGCCATGCTCGCGTGCAAAGCACAGAGCAACAGCTCCCTGGCCCCAGCCCAAAAACGTTATGACTTGTTAATTTAGCAAGGCATTTAATTCACCACTGGCAGCATTGGCTGAAGAGCAAAATGAGGAAGTCAGATTCATCCTTGTCTCCAATGCATGAAAATAAAAGAACATCTATAGCACTGCACAGCACATTCTTAGCAACCAGGAGCTCCTGGGCCGGACACTGGAGGAAATAATTGGAAATCAGTGATGCTATACCTGATCCATCTGCCTCCAGCCCTGCTCACACTGTGATCAGATTGCGCAGAGGTTTTGCACTACGCCAAATATTGTTTTATTTGGCAGCTATTTGTACTCTGTTTTTCTTAGCTGGGCTATCCATGCTGTGAAGGTATACATGCTATAAATTTAGAATTGATGAAGATTTTTCTTGATTTCCTTGTGCCATGGGGACAGAAACTCCCAGATTATTTCCCTTAGGAAGCATTTCTGGCCTACCGCTGTGTGTGCAGCTGTGTACTGAAGCAGGTACTTGTTAGAATATGTTATAGGAACATTATAATACTTAAAAGATAGATAGTGTCTTATAATTTCAAAGTACTGTATAAGCACTAACTAACTGAGGTTCATGGCATTGCCATTAAGCAGATAAGGAACTACCACTGAAAAGTAGGCAGCAGCCAACACTTACTACCCTGAGGTAGTAAGTAACTACTACTATGGTAGTTATTTTTTCAGGTGTGGGATGGCAAAACATTCAAGTTTGCTCAGATGCTACTGTACAGTAATAACTGGCAAATATCAGTATTTAAATTAAACTTCAAATGGAAACCCCCCACCCCCATCGACTCCCCCACCCACTCACCAGCCAAATTTGTACAGCTGAAGTGCTGCCATGACAGGACTTGTCACAACTTCTTTTCACACAAGTTACACAGCCTCTACACCCCCTTGAGCAGTGAGGTGCAGGTTGGCTGAAAATCCTGCCCCTGGGAATCGCCTGAGAAAAGACAAGGCTCTAGCCCAGGTAGACCAAGCAGGCTGGTTTCATACTAAGAAGAAGAACCAGTATTGCTGGTGGAAAGCCAGCACCTCATGGTCAGCCCTGCTGAGGCACTGGCTGCTCCTTTCTATTTTCATTTCCTGTAGCAGGACAAGCTTCAAAGGGCTCCTGTGACAGCTGCTGGCTTTTATCCAGGGCTAAAACACCTTGGAGGTGGGAATCTCAGATACCAAAGCAGGTGCTGCATCACCACAGTAAGGCAAAGGAGAATCTCCAGGGCTCTTCAAACTTCTCTCCTTTTCTCTTCTTCACTCAACAAACCATTCAATCCCAACAACCTGCTTGCAGCACAGGTTATGCACACATGAGTATTATCACACTGTGCTCACAGCCATTTACATCAGGCCACTCACCACAGGATTTCAAACCACTCAGAGCTCACCACTGCTGACTTGAGACAGAAACCTTCACACGTGAAAGCTGAAGTCGTGGCAGGGAAACAAGTAGAAAATCTATTAGCAATGCTGTGACCTGTGCTAATAGCAGTCATACTGAAAGCCATTAACTCCCAGAAAACAAGAGCCCTAGAGGTTTCTGTTAGCTGAATGTGGGTTGGAGAGCACCAAAACTGAAGGGTTTGCCTTGAAAAGCTCATAGAGCATGTGCTCAGTGCTTGACTGAAGCTGTTTTGCTGGGTGTTCAGGTGGTTGGTGGCTGCTGAGCCTGGTTCATTGTGCAGGGGTATGGAAGAGAATTACCCTCTGGAGGGTTCTTCTGGACATAATATAATTTATCACCCAGCATTGCCACAAAATGTATCTAAAGGATTCCTACATGCTATACAGCATTTCATTTATTTCAGAAATATTTAAATGTCTGCTAGTTTGGCCCTTAAATTTCTAGAAGGAAGAAATCTGTGTCCTTGCCAAAGATGCAAATAAATGTAGATCTAGAAGGCAACAGACTGGATGGAGTGGATTTCATGGGGGGCAACAATCCTTCATGTTGCTGCCCACAGCATCAATTTGCTCATCATGAGGAACTTACCTATTATTTTACACTCACAGTGCTTCAAGAACTGAGCCAGTGTTCATTACTGACAGCTACCCCGGGGGCCTAATTGCAAAGCATATCCCTTATTGCTTTGGGGAGGCTGGAAAACTGATTGGCTCTGCAGGCAGAGTGGCACTGCCAGACTTTTAGCATCTGCATGATTTGCGTCTCTGACTTTGAAAACCCCAGATACCACAGAAAGGACTCACACAGATAGACTGCCTCACATCAATCACCTTCACACAGTCCATGCAGGGACCTCTTGTTCCCTGCCTGTTAAAAAAACCTGATCATTTTATAATAGTAATTTTGATTAATTAATTTTCTTTTTCATAAGTGGAGTACATGTCCATTTTCTCTGGTATAAAGCCTAATTGTCTTGCAGCTCACAGTCACATTTTGAAATGTGTTCTGCTAGGAAAGCTAGAAAATGCTTTCTTAGATTTTCATCTTGAAGACTTCCCAACACTGACATTAGATAAAAATATGAAGCCAAAGGAACCATGGAAAGGTTAACTTTTGAGGGAGAGACAATCAGAAAATGCTCAAGGAGAAACATCTGGCCTCTCTCTTCCTGCTCCATGCTACCAGTCAGAGCTTTAAATGAAAAGTAACCCAAATGGGAAACCTGCTTATGACAAATGCAAGTGATTTGTTAGGGCTGTCCCTGCAATGCAATCCATAGTGTCAAGAATAAATGGCACTACTTTGATTCTGTAGTAACAACTTCACAAAACAACTCCACCAGGCAGGGAAACTGGCCACATATGGGCTGGTGCTTGTGTTTTAAGGCTCTCAGCTCCAAATTTGGCCAGTTATCACTCCGTCTGGAGTCTGAGGTCCTCAGTAGCACAGCTCTTGTTGGGCTAGTGTTTACAAAGAACTGCCTAGTGGGTCCAAAAGTGATTTATGGGTGAAATTCAGAAAATAAAAAAGTGCAAAAAGAGTTTTGTATGTGTAAAATGAGGAGAAGTCTGATCAGAATCTGACTCTGCATCTCTCACTGTGTGTGCATAGATGTGTAGGAGCAGGGAGGCAGAGGAAATACGTGAGGGAAGCCATATAAGCTCTCAGATAATGCCTCCGAAGTATTTCTAAGCCATTGCACAAAGAACAATATACAGAGACTTAAATTCAGACACAAGGGATCTATTTACATGGATAGAAGAATCCTCATGTGGAATACGCTTTCAAAGAACCTTCTTTAGGCAAAACAAACAAACAAACACTGGAGTCATTTATCTCCTTGACCTCTTTCTCTGCTGAAATACAGGAGCTTCACAGTGTTACAGTCCCAAACTGTGGCAGGGGCCTCCCGCTTGTCCCTGCAGAGTCCCACTTCATTCAGCTGGTCAGGAGCAGAGGGTCCATTTCATGGGAGTACAAGGTAGGGTCAATGGTGAAACAGCCTATGAGAACAGAGTCTTTCCAAGCCATGTAAGGAGCAAGTGGGGATTGCCAAGGCAGCAATCTCCAAGCCAAAACAGGAAGGAACACTGTAGAGTTCAGTAACAACCATACTGCTAAAGCTCTTCTCCAAATAAATTTTCTTAAATTTTCTTTTCTTTTAGAAACTTCACTGTTTGCCTAAATATTATTTCAGTATGAAATTGGTCTTTTAAAACTGATTAAGTAATCCAAGAGCTGAAAATTTTTCTTGATGCTGCTGAATAGGACCCATGGACATTACCCCACATTGAACTTGGTAAGATTCGATTAATTGAATGCGGGAGAGGCAAATTCAGCAACAGAATTAACAGGTTGTTAGGTGCTTGTTAGGTGCAGGTGTTAACAGGTGAGAAATGGAGCCACAGCTTCTCAGCACAGTGAATGCAGCCAGCACTTCTCTGTGCCAGACTCACATATGGGCCTTTATGGTGCAGCTCCAACAGCATCTATCCCACACCAAGAGCATCTTTGACCCTGAGGAGAGGGGAAAGCAAACGGGAGGAAGTCATCCCAAAACGCAACTTGTTAGGGCCCGCTCCCCTTACAAGCTGCTTGGAACAGCAGCTAGAAGGCATTGGGATAAAGGAGGGATTTTCAGGTAGGTAAATGCCGAAATACTGCAGAAAGTTAAAATTTGGATTAAATTAGCTCCAGCTATCAAGTGTGTTCATAAAATCAATATTAGATGTTTGGTGGATTTTTGCTGCTGCTGCTGCAAAGCCATTTCTTTGTCCTCTCCTCCTTTGTGCATAGGACAATGTAACCATCACTTCCAAGGTTCTCCTTGGCTCGAGCTCACTTTCCTGTGGAATGGGAACAGCTAGCCAAAGGCAGCACATTGCCTGTACCAAACTTCTGCAGGGAAACCTGACAGTGTAACAAGGCTATTAAATCGAGGCCTGCCAGGAAATGTAGTGAGAGCAGGTGGCAGTCTGAAGCAAAAGATCTACACAGAGTTTGGGAAATGGGAACTATTCCTGGCAAATCTTGCTCTCACTGCAGGCAGAGCCACTCTTCAAACCCCAAGCAAACATCTTAAAACAACTTAAGGAAGCAAACTCTTCAGACCAAGTTTCTGTCCTTGTGCTAAGAACCTTCCCCATCATCACTACAACCTGCTCTTTATTCTTGCTTTTTCCAAAGGCAGTGAGGCAGTCACCAGGGACTCTCCTGCTCTCTGCCAAGGAGCTCTGCACAAAATAAAATTTGCATGACTGATTGTTCTTCTTTTTTGTTGAAGGAAACTTCCTGGACAACTGATCTTTCAAAAACAGCGACCTTCGAGCTGTTACAAAGAAAAACATCTAAGCAGCACTAAGTTACTTAGAAATATTTTCATGCTCAAACAACTGAAAAATTATTCTGTATTCTCGTATTTCCCATGAGTGCTCACTTCTAGGCAGGGATCAATCAGATGGATTTTTAGATCATTACATAGATTTGAGAAGTCATTTAAGAGTCTTCAAAAAATGTCCTCTCAGTCAGATGCACAGCACTGCTAACAAAATACTGTAACTTACATTGGTGTTTTATCTCAACACTACTTGGAACAACAAAATATTCATAAAAAGCCACTACTGGAATATATTATCTCATCAGCACATGGTGATAAGATTAAATTGTTTGGTGTTAGAAGTGATAAGGATTACCATATCAGTGTTTAGCTTGTTGAAATCATATTACCTAGTGCCACTGACAGTAATCACATGAAAATTCTGGATAATTTCAAATGATTTAGTAATAATTACCAGACTGTGCTGTAGGCA
The DNA here is from genome assembly GCA_013389985.1 of Dryoscopus gambensis. Lineage (NCBI taxonomy): Eukaryota > Metazoa > Chordata > Aves > Passeriformes > Malaconotidae > Dryoscopus > Dryoscopus gambensis. The sequence continues at coordinate 336,627 of WEIT01012691.1, read as the reverse complement.
AAGGGAGATGCTAGAATCTGCACAGCCAGTGCTGAATTTGTACAATGACTCAGTGTGATGGGATTTGTACCTTAAGAAAATTGACTGAGCTGATTCCGCTTAATCTTTCCTTTGGGAAATGTTCTGCTCCAAATCGGATCAGGACAGGAGGGAAACAAGTATGGAAATTATTTTAAAAATTATTCAGCTGCTCCACAGCTCCTGTAGCAAATCCAGGACCAGGTTTGGGCTCTTTGGGATAGGGAGCAGCCTACTGTGGTCCGTGTTTAGCCATTATTCCTGCAGGCTCCTGGACCATGTGGCAACACAAATAAATAGCCAGTGATGACACATGCAGTGAGAACTTGAGCACAGAGCATCTCAGTTTGGTTGAACAGATGCAGCTTTGACACATACTGTTAGGCAGCCACTTTCTCAAGAATTGGCCTAAGAGCTTAACTTTTATAATTTACTATTATTTGTTTACTGTCTTCAGTGTACTCAATTTACCAGACACACCCACACACATACACAATACAGCAACTGCTAACCTCAGAGAGAGCTTATGCTTGATGGAAAGCCACAGAATAAATAAGTAGACACATAAACACTAAAAAGACAAGAGATGGTGCGAACAGACTTACTTAACCCTATTTTGACCCCTGCAAGAACTAAAATTTGTATGGGAATATGTTTTCTAAGAAAACACATGGGTATAATTCTATGAAGTGAGAACTGGTGGGCAGGCACAGGATGGCAGATAGGAAAGGAGTGGATCTGTTTCCATACGTTATATAAGCATGTTCTTTCTCAATTCCTTTCTGTGTAAGTTGGTCTCCTGGCCTTACTAAACTATTATACAGGAAGGATGATCTCAGATACAGAATTGGTGTCATGCACTGAAGCGTCAAACCCCTTCTGCCAGCCAACCAAGCAGCCACATGACCACCATATCTTCTTCCCTTGAAATCATTTATCTTTTGTCACTGCTTAGAACACTCTGTCTACTTTTAGAAGGCAGTTCTGCAACCCTTGCAGTGAATAATATTTGTTCTGGCCAATAGTCCCAAAATGCACAAGTAAGAGTGTCAGAATCACAGAAACACACAGCTGAGACAGAGCTCAAGAGGTCATGGGGTCCCTCTGATCAGACCTGTCTTTCTGGGCTGACACTCACCCAGACACAGATCCCCAGTGCTGGAGCTTTACTGCTTCCCCAGCAATCTATCCCACTATTACTTCCCTACCCCTACCTGATAACGTTTTCCTTAAAATCAAATAATCCTAACTGATTAAAATCGCATCAGTCATCTTTTATTCTCTCTGTTTCAAAGAAAGCAGATTATCACCCTTCATTTACCTCTTCTTACTGAAAAAAAAAATCCAATTCTTTAATTTTCTTCATTCATCCTCTCATTATTTCCTCTGACTTCCTCTAGATGTTCCCCATCTGGCTTGTACCTTCTCAGGCAGCACCTCGAGAGTGGTCCTGCTGATCTCCAGCACTGACGATGAGCAGAGGGGGGCTGTGTGTCTCAGAGCCCACCCTCTGTCCCTGCTCTCAGGCACTTCCCTTTTCACAACACCAAGCAACTGTTGACTCATGCTCAGCTTGTGACATCCCACATTATTTTCTGCTCTGCTATTTAGCAAGCTGTCTTCTGTCACGCCTTTCTGCACTGAATTGTTCTTGTCTAAATGTTTTATCTTGCATCAGTCCCTATCTACCCTCATCTTCTCCTGGATTGTATCTCTAACTTTCAGGATCATTTTGAATTCTATGCTTGTACTCTACCATATCAGCAGTGCATACAAATGATAAAGGAATGCTTCCCATTCTGTCATCCAGGTAACTAATAAATGTACTGGGCCAAGGGCAAACTAAAGGCTGGATTCTGTATCTCTTCTATTAGGCAATATTGTCTGATAACTTCACATCTAAGGAATTATTCACCCAGATAAATACAAGTGAACTTGAGCCAGAGCTGAGAAATGAGGTCCTTAGGGTACAGATGTATTAGTAACACCAAGGTTTCTAGGTATTTGTCCCAGCAGGAGAGTAGTAAACAAGAATGTGCAGTTAAAGCCCATTTGGAAAGAAGATTGGGCAGCTACAGTAATTTTCATGCCACCGATTTTCTTTCCATCAGCCACAGCAGTTACATTCACCACAAGAAACTCACTATAATCTGTCACAATACAAGCCTTACACTTTTGGACTTAAAACATTTGGAAATACTTGTTAATAATTTTTCAAAATCCTACACAGGGATATAGATATACAAATACATCTAATTTTCCTGGTTTCTTGTTTTAGCTCTTACTCAGCAAGACTCTGACATAAATAAAGTTGAATGCACACAAACATTTTACTGTTAGATACTTCAGTGACCGAAGGAATTAGGACCTGTAGTCTCACAGAAAATCTGGGGGCTGTTTTCTTGAACTAGAATATAAAAGCCATTATACCAGATTTCAGACTGAGTCCACACAAGCACAACATCTAATACTGTGTAACACTGGATACTTTGGGACACAGAGTAAGGAACAAATTAACAGCTGGGTGCTTCTTCCTCTGACACCCTCCCCAGATCTATCAGTTGCTTAGGTATTTTCTAAGCATTTCTTTTTGCATCTGGGTCATCACAAGTGGAAGCTTCTACCTGACTAATTTCAGCTACTATTATTCCGAGTACTTTCAGTATTCCTTAAACTGAAATAGATAGTATAACCCCCTTGAATCTCACATTACATGCACTGCCAGGGCTCTATTGATTCTGATCTCACAATGCTAATATGCACGCATCAGTGATTTGGCCTGAAACAGCTTTGAAAGATTTGTCAGAAACTATCACATGAAAAGGAAAAGGACAGAAGAAATGACTGTAAAATTAAATTATTTATTTTTCCACAGGGACATGGAAAAAAGGACAGTTTCTAAAGGATTAGGATAAATCAGCTACTGCAATCAAATCTGCAAATGCTGAAAAATGAAAGATAATTCTAAGTGCTGCTGAAGCCATGCGAGGTCAAAATTTTAATGAAGTTCCACCAAAAATGCAAAAGCAGTAATTACATGACTGAACTGAAAATCTGAGAAACGAGGTTTAAAAGGAAGTAAGATGGATGTTACATTTGCAATTGCTGCAACATTAGCTCAAACATTCCCAAACTGCTCATCAGAGAAAAAGATAAACACATTTTCCACACTGGGTTAGATTTTCTTAGCTCAGTTCCTGTGTGCCTAAAGATAAAAGATATGCTTATCAAGCAGTATGTAGACACATGGAGAGCCGGGATGGACAATGCCCCACTTCTACCTCAAGAGTCTTTTTATCTCTCATGAATTTTTATGTGCTTGCCCTTTTTACTTTAACTTTACAGCCTCTACTGCACCACCACAAACATCCTGAGTGTGCAACACTTGGTTTATTTCCCTTCCTGTAATTCATACCTTCTACTCTGAAGCTTTGCACGTGCAGAATATCAGGCATGTCAAACTGCAAGCAGTGAGACCACTCACATATCTGTCCGTTGAGATGGAAAGAAAAGAAAATGCCATCTCATCTGAAAATGAATTTTAGTTGTCCATTCTGTTTGCAAGCATCCCCTTCAGTGTGATTGCTCCCATGCCAGTTGCCTCATCTTTCTCAAAGGAATAAAAATGTATAAATGGACACTGACCTCTTTTATTGCACAGTGTGTTAAAGAAATGAGAAAGTTAAGGAAAATAACTGTAACCCAATACAAATTCAGAAGCACCTCAAAACATTAATGAATACTTTATTATTACAGATACAGAAAGTACAGCCCCATAACTACACGTTACTTTTGAGGCTTGCAAAACATAAAAATTACATTCTATCAGGTAGTTTGACCATTTTTTCATACCACACCTATTGAACTTTATGCTGTTGAGAATCAATACAAACCATTTTGGTGATATTTTCTGATAGTTGCTGATTAAAGGAAGATACATGGATACAGAACAAGGAATATAGAAACATGGGCCAGGCTTTTTTGTTGTGCTGCTTTGTTCATGACATAACCAGAGACTTTGATTCCAATGACTCAGTCTTCTCATCTGTAAAATGAGGATAACATCTGAATGTCTTTCAGTGGAATACTGAAATTTAATTTCAGCATATGTATAAAGGACATGGAGATTGCTAAGTGGCAAGGTGTTATTAGCATACCTTATAAACATAAACCTAGGAAATTTGGCATTGAATGTGTAGGGGTTTCTTCCCCTTTGGCTGCCCTTTTGTTTTAAATAGTACTATTAATAATTGACATTCAATTAACACTGAAAGGAAACAACAGACAAAGGATTCTCTACACACATATATAGCAAACATAACCAAAAAAAAAGAAACAAAGAGCAGAGCAAGTCTGTGGTCTGAATAGTCAAGCTAAAATGGAGCCCTTCTTGGAATATTTAAAAAGGTTCCTTTTTTGTTGCCTTGAAATACTACCTTATCTTACTGCTTCTTTTTCTGCATTCATCACATTTATGGGATAAGTTTTTGGCCCACTGGCAGGCAAACTTTCTGTTCATGATTGCAAAAGGAGTTTCCTGCACAAGGCCCAAAGAACCTGCCCTTTAGTATGGCCATGGATGCTGCTTTACCCTCACTGTTCTCGGAGCATAAACTCAGAGGCAAAATGAGATTATTCCCAGATTTATTGATAACCAACTAGAGCAGCATCTCTTGAGAGCTCTCTATTGGAAGGCAATTCATCATTGTTAGTAACACATTGGTTTAGGCTGGAAAGGACCTTAAAGACCATCCAGTTACAACCCCCAAGCAGCGATGGGATGACATTTGCAGTTGTGGGAACACAAATTACCCCTGGCCTGTGAGGTACCTGGGGAGCTGTCCCATGCCCATCCAGCTTGGAGCTGGCCAGGGGTGCTGGGCTCCCCTCAGCACTCGCCCATGGGGGACCACGATGGCTCCTGTGGGGTGGCCAATTCTCTTGGCCCCTTTGGCAGATGTTCATAGAATATTCAAAATATTCAACCCCTAAACCACTAAACTAAAGGCATATTTAAGAGGTTTCCGGATCTGGCACTGGCTGATATGGTTTAGTGGTTGCAGTGGCAGTGCTGAGTGGATGGCTGGACTTGATGATCTTGAAGGTCTCTTCCAATCTTGACAGTTCCATGATTCTAAACCACATCACTCAGCACCAGATCCAGACACCTCTTAAACACCTCCAGGGACGGTGACTCCACCACCTCCCTGGGCAATCTGTTCCAATACCTGATCATCTGAACAGTGAATTTTTTTCTAATATCTAATCTGAATCTCTTGCTGTCGCCGTTTAAGGACATGTCCTCTGATCCTCTTCCTGCAGACACGGCAGA
>WEIT01012691.1:300336-330346 GCA_013389985.1 Dryoscopus gambensis | reverse complement strand
ACTGCGAGTGGAGGCCGCCGGGCTGCCCGGCCCTGGCCCCGCTCCCCGCCCGCGCGGCCCGTCCTTTCCCGCAGCTCTGGGCGGTGATTGCTGGCTCGGGACCTTCCGCAGCTCGTGGGCAGCAGCAGAGGCGGCTGCGGGGAGGCTGCGGTACGCGAACCGGCCATTCTTCACCGGTTCTCGAACTTGTCTGTGTGGTGGCTCTTGCCTTCAGAGGATTTGCCCAGCGATGTGTTCGGTCCCGAGGGCAGAAGGCAGAGACAGACCCTGGCATTGATTTCTAATCAAAGATTTTATTTTATTTTTTAACTTTTTTTTTACTGGTGTTATAAGAAGGCTAAAGAAGTTCTGCTTTGATTTTGTCTTTGGCTGTGTTTGTGTGCCTATTTATACTTAAGGTCCTTAATAATATACTCTGGAACGAGTATTGTGCATGCACGATGTGTGTTTCCAGCATAATTTCATGGTACATCTCCACGCGAAGGCTTTGTGGGTGAGCCATTAGAAAAGATAAACATTTTCTTATCCCAGTCACAAAAAAAAAAAAAAAAAAAAAAGTGGTTTGATCTAAGCTAACTAACGAGGACTAGGTACAGAAACTACTCTGAGAGCCTCTTGCCTGATTGTTTTTTGTGTATCTGTGTAATTACATAAAGAAGAGTGCTGGCAAAGGGTCCCGAATGCACAACTCTGATCTGGCATTCTTCTTCAGTGTGTTGCATGTTGGAAATATTTAATTCCTCTTTGTTTCTGTTTCAAAATTAAGACAGTTTAGTGCTCCAGAAGGATAAAGACCTGCCAAAAGATAGCACTTCTCACCTACACAAGCTATGTCTCTTTGGACCTTGTTCTTCTTGCTAGAACAGCAGAATTTTATTGTGCATATTGGATGCACTTATGTGGTGGCTCCTAACTTTTTCTAAACATGGGCACCCGTATTTGCTGACAGCTGTCATGACCTAGATTTAGTCCCAAAATCAGGGAGGAAATGCTCCTTGGGCCAGGTAGCTCCATCTCCCTTAGATATGCACATGCTATAATATGCACATCATGTTAAAAAAACACCCCCCTCACTAAATCCTGTAAAGGCTAGACCTTGAATTTTTTTTTCCCTGAAGGGCTAGAAGTCACTGAACCAGAATCTAAACTTCAGTGTACATAGAATGCATTTGTAGCAGTTATGTGCTCAAAGATAAACTCAGTGCTAATGTGCAGTGAATCAGTGCTCTCTGTGACCTCACGGGCTGCTGCAGCTCTGCTCCTGACTTCTTGTCAGTAGCACTCCCTGGAGAGAGCAAATGATGTTTAGAAATCATCCTTGCAATCCAGTGGTTGACAGTGGAATTTACAAGATAATTTGCCACAGTATTTGCTGCTCTTTAGAGAAGTTGTGAGCAGCAACCAAGTCTGATTATTGCAGCTGTTTGGAGAAGATGTAGGAAAAAAAAGACATCCAAAGGAACCTTGACCTTCAGTCCCATGCTACGCTTCGGCATGTTTGGAGAGGAATATAACTTCCTGCTTTTCTAAGCTCAGTTGGCTGCGTGGGGGGACTCCTCAGTTCCAAAATACCTGCTAACTAGAATGCTTGGACCCAGTTTCTCCTGCTCTGTGGGCAGTTGTGTACTTTGCTGTCTTAATCTGAAGAACAAACATGTGAAATAAATACAGTGTTGTGTGCCTTCAGTCGTTTGTCAGTGAACTTTTGTCTGGCAATCTCACATTTAAAGACAATACCTAAAAAGAAGGAGTATCTTGCTGAGAAACCACAGCTCTTTCTGGCAGCCTGGCTAAGAAGTGTGTATACACACTGTTTGTATAGTCACTTTCTACATAGGTTCCTTTGTGGGTCCTTACTAAAAGACACTTCTGGGTTCTTGTTCTGTTCCTTTCTGCTCTCTCTGACCAGCCTCTTGATACTGGTTTTATTTGTGGGTGATTGGCGCTTGTTAATTATTTTAGGCCTTCCAAGTGTAGAATCCCATGGTGCCACTTGTAACTAATTTCCATACCAGTTTGGTACATTTGGCAAGAAAAATATTGTCTTAAATTCAATCTAGTATTGAGGTAAGGAAAAGGTATTTCTCCTTCTTTGAGTATCAACTGTAATTAAGATTCTGCAGACCAACCCATGCCTGCAGTGCCAGTTCTACTGTTCCTTTGTAATCTTTTTCTGCCCTGACATACTTGTCCAATCTTATTTCCTTTATGTGGATGACAAAAAGCAGAATTTGCTACTATAACTAGAAGGTAGTTAAGGTTTCTGACCACTTAACATTAGAAATGAATTGTAGTTGTACACTGAACCAGCAGTGCATAGATGGCAGTTGCTTACCCCATTTTTGTTATCCATGCTTGCTGCTGTCATCCCTCAGGGATGAAGAGGAATTTTTGATCCTATTCTAATGCCATAAGTACTGCTGAGCTGGTTAAGATGTGAGAAGAGGGGAATAGTCGGGTACTTGTGGTTTATCCAGTAAGTGAGGTTTTCCTTGAGTAATAATATATGGTATGGGTAATCAGAGGAAAAATACCTATAATTTAAGCTGCTGTAGTCTACTTTTATTGTCTTCATTTTCACTGGAATACTGAAAACTCCTGTCTTTTGTATGGGTGGTAGAGAATGTTGGGGGTTTTTTTACCAGAGCTTGGTAATCCTGTGCTGTTGCCAGGATTTCTACTCATATATTGAATGGCTGTTGTTAAGATTGTTCAAAACAGTATATTTAAATGCTGTTCATATGTATTTTCCTTTCCAAGATCTGCATGATTTTTTGGGAACCCTGTCTCAGGTTTGGGAAAACTGTCTCAGATTTGGGAAAAAAATCAAGTGCCTTTTTCAGCAAATCTAGCTGCAGGCATAAATTCCATGACCTGCAGGTCCCAGTTTGGTTGGAAGTTTTCTAGTAGAACAACAGCTTCATTCCATGTAATCAGTTTTTTCTCCCTGTGTGACACTGTCTGTCCATCTTGCCCAGACTGCTGTTCTTAGCAACAGCTTTAACAAGTGCATGTACACAAAACAGGCATGAAAAGACGGATGGATGGATGGATGGATGGATAACTAATAGTGCAACTTCATTGCTCAAGCAAGTAGTCAGGAACATGCACAGATTTGTCTGGTCTCTAGTTAATAGTTACAAAACATAACTTAAGTCCACAAGCTTGTACCAACACCTGTAGGGGTACTAGGGAACTCTTGGGTACAGTCTTGGTCCCACAACAGAAGATGGTGAGTGCTGTCTGGAGGAAATTATTTGGGATCTAGATGCATCTGTCAGTCAGACAATTGATGAATTTACCTGTGCATCAGAGCTGCTTGCTGGAAGAGAGAAAGAATTTACTTCTGAATTTGGATCCTTGAAAGCCTTTAGGATCTGCAGTGTGCTTGTCAGTAGAGGTGGGCTTCAGATCTTGCCTGGGAAGCTGCAGGACAAGGAAACCATTCCTTGCCAGGTTTCTCGCAACATGGGGTTGCTTGAGCATCTTGAGCATTTAGTTGTTGTCTTACTTGGTGATGTTTGGATGAGTGACTGGTACAGGCTCCATCTGTGGAGCAAAGGCAGCCCATGACTTGGGCATTCAGCTCATAATCACTGGGGCTGGCTTCAATTTCTTGTTTTGTCAAACTCCTCAGAACTTTGGAGAAAGTTTTAAGGGTTTTTTGTACTTCATCTTTTTTCCCTGTGTGAAAGTAGTAACACTGCTTTGCAGAGTGCCTAGACGATAAATGCAAAGAACTGCACAGAAATTGGATTTCACATAGATCTCAGTGGTGAGAGAACATTCCCAAATCAGGCTGAGAATTTAATGGCTATGAACCTTAATTTAATTTTCTCTTGTTCATGGAAATACAGTCCTACAGGGTAGGGATAATTTCATGCTGATTCATAAAGATGAATGCTATGTATTTAGGTGCTTAGCATTCTGAAGATTACTTCCAGTTGTAAGTGGTTTATAGAAGGTTTTATTTAAATTTAAAACTTTAAATTCTTGAGATTTCTCCAAATGCATTCAGGAGAGATATCTTTCTTGCTGTAAGGAGAAAAAAGCAAACAAACAAAAAACCCACCCAAACCATGTGCATATACGACATATTTTTTTCAGTTTCTTAAGTAGAGTGTTCCGTTGTCTACGTATTTCTTCATGTGTTAAAATTGCAAAATATAAATTTGGCTTCCATGCTTCAATTCAGGTGAAACTATTTAGCAAATAATGACTTGCAAGGGTCGTAACTCCAGTGGTGAGTGCCCAGAGATGTTGTGGCTTACACTGTCCCTAACTGTTCATAGTCTTAAAATGCGACTGGAATTAAGGACTGCTGCTTCTTCATACACTTGTGTTTTTCAAAGAGGAAACAGAGGAATATTTAAAGTACTGATACACTGTTGTTGTCAGTTCTTAAAGGTGATAAGAGTAAAGAAGGGTTAGTATGGTTTACTATAGGATAAATGGAAGAAATAATCTGAGTTAGTCATAATAAGAGGGGTATCAAATGCTGCTGGTTGTCTTTAAATTTGATTAAATAATTGGAGATGCTTGCAGTCCTCTTGTGAAAGGACACTCTGATGAATAAAATTCTGAGCATGCAATTTTAATGACTTCTGTGAATATGACTTACGAGATTACTCGTGGTATTTTAAAATCCAGCTGGGACTGCAAATTTTTTGTCTGCCACAAATAAATTAGTGCTATTTAGCTTCCAATTATGCAGCTTACAACCAGGTTAATCTTAATTGATGACATGCTTTCAGTGTGTTTGCATATGCCTGTCCAATAATCGAAACCTTTCGAGATGCTGGTGATTTAAGTTTTTTGGAGTGTGGGGTTCATGGAAGAAAAAAATGTTGCTCAGAATTGTTTTTGTTTGAAAGAGACAGAAACCGCTGCTGTGTGCTGCGTAATGCCTGTGCATAAAGGGACACAAGTCTTTGCTTTTAAGGAAGGCTGACCTAGTTGCTTGACATTTGTTTTCATCTAAATTTTTTCTTATATTCTGGTCAGTTTGGAACTTCTGCTTTCTAGGTGAAGAATCCCCAGCTGATGTTGCCTTTGAAGAAAACAGTTACTGCTGGCCATGCTCAGAATACCTCTCTTTTCTCATGGTGTTTTTGCCTTCATAATTCACAGGGAACTTCTAAAATACTCTTTTATGAGTACTTAACTGACTCCTAATTTACAGACACTCTCTGTTGTTTAAATGCACTGACCTGAATCGTGGGAGGGAGCATAGATATTGTGGTGGCTCGTTCTCTGGGCAAGTGTTTCAAAGTTTCCAAGTGTTAAAATTGCTCTCCCAAGTCCAAGAAGGCTTGGGTACAAGAATATAGAAATACTGTAGGATCTTTATACTTTAAAAACATCATTTAATAGAACACATTTATTAATTTCAAAGTTTGTCCTCAGTTTAATTTTGCCAAGAGAATTTCTTAGAGGAACATTTTTGCAGCACAGTGTTGATCAGTAATATGTAAGTTGTGTTCTGGACATTAAAACCAAGGACAGTCATCTCCAGATGACCAGATCAGTCAGCGTCACCTTAGTAACTTTCAGATTTCTTTAAAAGACTTTCTGCCAGTGGGTAATGAATTAAGAAAAAAATATAGTCTCTTTATTGGTCTCTTTAGCTCTTTTTTCCTGCTTGCATTTTTTTACACCCATATGCCACTTTTTACTTATCCTTCAAGCTCTTTGGGGCAGGGACTCATTCATGGTTACTTTGCTGAGGTCTTACATTACATGGAGTGGAATGTCTCAGAGCCTTCATTTTTTAATTAGCTGGGTGAACCGTACAGCTTTAAGAAGATTTGCAATTTATTTCCTTTTACGTTTTGCACCCCCCTGTTCTGCTTTAGACAGAGGGTTTGCTGCATTAAACGCAATGTGGACCTGTCAGTGTCCTGCAGCACTTTTCTGTATGGAGTGATTTGATTTGAGACTGGCCTGTTGGCCTGTTGGGGATAAACGCCAACAGCAGTCTCTCTTGTTCTGAAGCACAGACAGTGTTTGAATGAGCTCTAAATTTTCCATTAGAAATTCATCAAGTGTAAAAGGCAAAAGCAGTAGTTTTCACTGCTGTGTTGTAAAGGAGCTGCTATCCTTCCACCTAAAGAAAGCTCAAAATGGTGTTTTCATGGGATTTGTCTCAAGTCCATTGTGACTCACAGTGCTAGGCTATGTTCTGGGCTGGCATTGTTTGGGCTGCTTGAATTGAACAATAGCCACAGCCTCCAAACAAGAGGACAAAAGCGTTTTCAAGGCCATGCTTTTATCGATCGAAAAACTCAGACTGTTCAGGAAAGAGGGAAGTCGTGGAGAGAAGTTAGCTGTTGCCAGTGTTATGGATAGTGCAGTGTAAGAGAAAGAAACAATACAATGAGAAAACCAGATGTGAAATAAGAGAAGACAGCAAGAGTTTGTCTTGAAGTTACTTTTTGCTATGGCTGTGCTGGAGTGCAGCCTCACTAATAAAGAACCCCAAATTGTGGAAGCCTGGTGTCCCAGAGAAGGGGGTAGATTTAGCTTGTCAGCCCTGTGTGGACAGTGCTTATTACTGATCTTATGATGGCTTCTGCAAGAGTTAGTGACGTCTTTGTCCTTTCTGAGCATTGTGCTGGCAGTTGCTTTTCCCATTAAGTAGCAAGAAACATAACTCGTGGCTGAGCAGTGTAAGCGAGGTTAAATAAGAGAATACAGTGACAGTCAGTGAGACTCCACAGAAATGTTTTCAGTACTGTTCAGACTACTGAAGGTAGTAAGGGTGGTACTCATCTGATGTGGCTGTCGGCAACGGCATAGCGTCTCTGACTAGAAAGTTTCTGGAGATGGTTGCCAGTTCTGTTAATGACAGATTTCAATGCCTTGGTCTGTGCTTGTATTACATTCAAGTTTGGTTTAGATGATGTGCTTCCCCTAGGGCAAAGAGTACAGAGATCAATGCAAAAATTAACTAGCACCCTTCCTAGTGCCTTTCTCATAATGCCCTAGGCTGAATGAGTATCATAATATGTCTTTGAGATTGCTTTCAGCTGTATCTTTGCAGGTTTCCTTGTAAGAAAGATGTAATTTTGTTAATTATGTGATTTTAAAAAAATATTTCTAGCTCTTAATCTGAATGTGGATGTTTAAAGATGAGTAAAAATGTAAGTTCTTGCAAATATGTCTCAAATACTTACTTGTGGAGCTGCTGATTCATATACTGCAAAGGAATGCTTGTGTTGGGTTTTCCAGTGGGATCAAAACTTGTGACGAACTGAAGAAATCACCCTGAACTGCCTTGAACTTTGTGAGCAAAGCCAGAGTGTTGTAAAGAATTAGCTGCAGAAATGGTCTTAAAGGGAGGAAAGCACATAAAGGGAGTAAAATAGGTATCCCATGCAGGAAATAAATATAGGACAAAGTTTGCAAATAGAGTCTGGGATAGGGGTAAGACAACAGGAAGCTCTTCTAGCCTGCTGAAGCTGAGAGCATGCTCTGCTTTCTGGAGATCTGTGTGCTTCCCATCTGGTGGCTGCCCAGACAAAACAGGAGAACCATCTGCCTTCCAGCTGGTCTGTCAGAAGATGCCTACCGGGAAGCTCACGTGTTTGCTTGTGGAGCCTGTCAGTCCTTGCAGCCCAGAGATGGGATGTGAGGATCAATGGGGAAAGACAGAAAAGGGGGAACATGAAGAAGAGGAATGCACTCAGAGAGGGCTTTCTCTTCATTGTTAGAAACTTTCTGTGTTGTCCACTTGTTTGTGTGAAGGTGCGTCCTTCCTCTGGTGTCATCTGAACAAGGAGTCGTGGTGTAAAAACCAATACCTAATTTTTCTTAAAGCTTCAAACATATGATCTTGCATCCGTTTGTCTTAACCTGTGTTAATTAATGAGTGGAAATCAGCTTAAAAGGCAGTACACAGAAATCTCAGACTTGAATGCTGACTTTCCTGAAAGCATGTTTAAAAATTATTAAAAGGATGTCAATACTTACTGACAAACAGTAGCTCCCTGTAGTGGAGTAAGACAATGGCCATCTTGCAGATTTGGCACAGTTTGCTATAAAATCAGAGATATTTTGCTGTAAAGTTCACTTTTGGTTCATGGATTGCTTATTGGCTTCTTGTTACATGCTTTAAACTGTTATGGAAACACTTAGATTCATAACGATGCTTAACATTCAGGAGATCTCCTAACACCTCCTATTTCAGAGGCTTAGTCTGTGATTTTTTTGTTTGTTTGCTTTGCATAATGAGTGATTAAATCATAAGAAGCAGAAGGATTGCTGTGAAAGTCAGCACATTTTGGTCTCCTTTGTAGTTCTGCAAGGGAAGAGAAGAGCGAGTGGGGCAGTGTCCGGCCGGGTCATGGACACCAGGAGAGGTGATGGGATGGAGGGAGCCCTGAACCTTGCTGGGTAAAGGAATGGAGCCGCTTCAGTCCCTAATGAGGTTTACTAACTAGCAGCAGGTCCTTTGCCAGTCTTGGCAGGGGCCAAGGGTATTAGCTGTGTGCAGGGGTTGAAATAGAAATCAAGGTTTATTTTTAGCACTGGTTTTCAGGGCATATTGGAAACCTGATCAGGGAAGGGAAGTACCTTCATGCTCAGTGTGAGGGAGGCACCTCAGCACCTGCACTGTTGTGATCATGAGCTGGAGGTGAAATTGGGAGAGTTCGATTTGTCTAGAATGTCACCTCCTGGTGTTTCTGTGGATTTTATCTCTGATTTGCTTGGCCAGACCTGTGGTGCTAAACGGTGATGAGGGTGCAGAAGGAAAACTGCTTCCCAAATTACCTAATCATGTTATGTTTTAGGTAGCTCTATTTTATTATGTGTGTATGCAGATATTATTACTGGCCTCATGTATGGTTTATACTTTTATTAATTTTACCTGGAGCATTTAAAGGTAGACTCCTGTAAAATAAACACACACATTATGCTGATCACAAAGTATTGTTGTGGAAGACTACTGTGGGAGGGCCAGCTCAGAATAGAAATGAGATTTAATTGAGCTCTAAGAGAATTTTTCTTCTCCAGGGAGTTTGCCGAATATGTCCATGAAAGCACCCCCCCAGTAATGCAACATGTGACATGGATTCTAGTGAAATGGTTGTTAACTGGTTTCCTGTTCTGGGGTATCCTGATTCATTACAGAAGTATTAGGCTTATTTTACAGAAATGTATTTTGTGGAAAATTCTTTTCAATGAAGCTTCGCTCCATAGGAGACTGCTACATTCATTATGGAAAACTAGGCAAAGAAATTATAGATATCTGTGCCAAAAAAACATTTAACTGTATTAATTATTAAGGTTTCTTTTATCATATTAAAGCAAAATAAGAAATTAAGATATGTATTTTTTAAAGATCGCATAGTGCAACAATATGCAATGTATTTTCTTTTACTGTAGTAAAATGTGGACTTTGAAAATCACAGTTTTGTATTGTAAATTTATCATGAAATTTCAAGGTAAAATGTCAAGGACTATAAAACCTGTCTGTTGACTTCGTGAAATTGAGCTCACATATCTCAGGGATGTATCTGATGTGATGTCTGTTCCCCTTTTATTAATATTCTGTTTAGATCCCTAGTTCGCATTTAATTCTGGCTTTCTGCTGGTTAAATGGATCACATCCATGTGACACGAAGGCGCACGCCTTGTGCCTCAAATCTGCTACTTTCAAATTTGTAAGCACATTGTTTCTATGCAAATAATGAAGGATTGAAGGAGTGAATATAAAATATTTTATCTGACATACAAAAAACCTTAATGTGCAAAGTCCTCTGGCTGGGTATTTCTAGACTTTTTCACCTCTGTGTCCTCTGCAAGCTGAATTGTTTCTGTAACCCACTTTCCTGTCTTATAGAACCTCAAGTAATCTTTTGCAACCTTAATTAATTAAGATGAACTGACTAATTGCTTTGCAGATGTGACACATTTTTAAATCAGTGCCTTCTAATCATGAACATTATTCCAACTCTATGTTGATTTTTGATTGAGTAAATAAATACATAATCTCCCATATCCATTATGGCTGGTTTGTTCAGCAAGATTTTTAATAGTAAAATACTTCTGCAAGTAAAATACAATTAATATTTTACCTGTTTAATTGCAGGTTGCTTCTTACTATAACTTAGTTATGGAAATTTGGATATTTAAACTTTGAGAGTTGAGATGAAATTCCAGTGTTGGTCTTAACTGAAGCTAGTGTAGGTGCAGAGTGAATTTGTTCTGTTGGGATTATTTCCTGCCTGGGTTGAGTTGGCTCAGGCTGCCTGGGCACCTCTCTCTCCTCCCTTGAGTAAAGATGTACCTGGATTTTCTGTATTTGTCTGAAATCTAAGTCGTGTTTGAGGAAGCTTATGTTCCTTCAGCCTTTGTGATGTACGAAGGTGTCATTGGATATTAATGCCCTGGCTGTACATTTCTGCTCTCAGAACACCTGCTGTGGGCTGCTTTTCCTCTGGCTGTTTCCACTTCTACTTGTGTTAGAATAGATAATTCTCTTGTTCTCCACTTGGTGTTTTTTTGGCCTGGATTCCCACCCACGTGACATGCAACTGTGTACAAAAATCAGATTTTTGTCTGACTTTTGATCTAGATAGTGGAATTACAGTGAACCCTTTTTAAGCTGTTTTTTTTTGCCAATTGGTAATCTCATCATGTCGTAGTATCTGGTCTCTGACTTGTTTGAAAAGAGCCTCAGAGATGTATAGGATAGGGTTGAGGAAGACTTCTGTTTGCTGCTGCAGTGAAAAATTAATTCAAGACTTGGCAACAGCTGCGGGTGACAATTTAGAGTGGCTGAATAAGTATTGTAATCAGCATTTATCACTGACATCACATGAGATTAAACACTTTGAGGTGATTGTTCTTGGGCACGGCCTTAGGGAGGGTTATTACCATGACACAACTAGTTGTCATGGCAATGCATGAAGAAGAGGGAGACTCTTCCTTCCCCTTTTGCGTTCTGCACTACTCTTATTACAGGGAAGTCAGATCATTGGCAAAGTTGTAGTCTTCTTTTTTAAAATATAACAGCAAATTGTACTATTGGTCTTTCATGTTCTGGTTGAGATCACAGCACGTTACATGTTTCTTTTGTGGATTTATGGATTTGCCGTTTCTCTGCAAAACTGTCCTCAACTTTCTCATGGTTCTGTGGTGTGTTGCCTTGCTTCCCCTGAAACTGGGCTTTTCCAAGCAACCCAGTTGAGTTCCCAGTGTCTGTCAGCCAAGGTGAGAACAAGGTGGCAGTGTGTGAGGACGCTTCTGTTTGAGCTGTGCAGGGCACTAGAGTAATGCTGTCTTACAGGTTGGCCTGCCTGCTTTGCCTGTAACGCTTCACCTTCACGCCCTGCAAGGTGATTAGAGAAAGTTGATACCAAAACAAAGAAAACCTGGGGAAAGTAATACAGTAAATTAGTCTCCTTGACTTGTTAATGGGTTTTGTTATTTAGCGAAATTAATATTGGTAGCATTTCTTTTCTGTGTGATTATCTGTGAGTTGTAACCCTCCATTTTGCTGACATCACCTTGGTGAAACTCAGATAAGGTGAATGGGTCTCTGCGCAAATGCTCAAATTACTGTTTTGGAGTCTAATTTATAATTAAAATTTATTTTTGAGGATCCAGTTTCAGAAGTATGTTGTAAGCATCTCGTAATAGTTTACCTCATGTAGCTAATCCCCTTTCTGTTTCATGTCATGAAGTAATGACAGGTCTTCATAAACCTCTCCCTGCTTGGGTCTCATCAAAATATGAATCTACCAGTGCTAATGGACTATTACATACATGTGTCCAGCCCACAAATGCTCATGTGGTAGCAAAGTGGTTTTATTATTAAGTGTAAGTCAGACAAATAACTTTGCAAAATAATGGAGTTTGTCTTAGAAGAGTTATTAAATGAGTTTCGTCTTTGAAACTCCATAGTCTTAAAACATAAGGTTTGGTAAATGTTGTTTTTACAACAAAAAGCTACGCTAGGTCTCAACTCTCATTTGACAAGTTCTTCCTTACAAGTTGAGCAGCCCCCAGTTGGTTATTTTATAAAAGCATCAACAACCTGAAATAGAATTTTATGTATTTATTTTAGATATTTATTTCATGAGTTTCAGTTGTAGAGCTTTTCTTAATGTGGAATGATTCTTTCTTGCAGTTGCTGCAGCCCAAGCCATAGCAGAAGAAAGAAGAAGCCAAAGTGGCATTAGCCCTCTTGCAGTCCAGACCTCAATAAAGACAACAACTAAACCAGGTATAATTAAAGGTCATTGCTCTTAATGAAGTGCTGGGTTCACAAGGAAGAGTTAGTAGGGATTGAAAAGAACATACTTATAGAGTAGTTTGGTGCTCTTTCTTCAGGAGGCATCAGAGCACAGAGCCACCTGGTTTGTAGGTCTGATTTTGGTGATAGATTTCTGCTTTTGACTGGCTCAGAGTTAAGTTGAAGTTGCCTGTCTTGTAAGCAAGGCATGACAGCAAAGACAAATGATTGTTTTGTGCTCTGGGCAAGTTACCAGCTCACTTCTTGCTGAAATTCTAGTTTTTATACCTGCAAAGACTGCTTAAGTCTTGGTTCTGCTTAGTCAGCAAATGAGATATCCTGCAGTGCTCTGAATTTGTCATGACAGGTGAACTGTCTGTTCCCAGGTGACATTTTCCCAAATTCCTGTTGTTCTTGTTCATGGGAGTTAATATGTACAAGAATGAGGATCAGAGTGAATTTGGAATAGGGTTATGTTCTAACACGTCTGACTTCTTAGGCTTTCTTTTGACTATACCTACTGAGCCTTCACTATGGTGTCTGCTTTCTCTTGCACCTATTAAAATAGTGTTGTGAGGGAATGGAAAGGGAGAAAAGGAGGATGTTCAGCTTTCTATGAATATTTCAGATGAATCTTTAATCTCTGTATAGAGTGCGCAGTGATTTGGTGGTGTGCGCATCTCTCAGGAAGTTTCTTTCTCCTTTTGATAGTAAAGACTTTTGACTTTTTATTTAAATTTGAATGTTCAAAATCGTTGACAATTATGTGTCTTAAATTTTTGTTTTGACAGTGATAGATGGTTCCATGCTAAGAACAGAAGAAAGGCAAAGACTGGCCAGGGAGCGTAGAGAAGAGCGGGAAAAGCAACATGGTATTTTCATCTTTCACTTGAAATATAATTTTCTAAAATGTTTATGTTAAAGGAATTACTATCCCCCTTATCCATGTTCTTTTTGTCACTTTTTGTCAGCGTGGTGGGGACGAGAGACAAGATCTGCTCTTGGTCTTGCATCACTGTCCATCTATGAACCTGAATGAAGAAGTGTTTGATTTGAGAGGAAAACAACTGTACAGAGTTTTAGCTTGTTGAAGCTCTATGTCACTTCTGACCTTCCATTGCTTAGTGACCACCAGCAAATTTAGCCAGTTCCTTATTGAAAGCCTTAACGAAAACACTTTGGAAAATAAAACTTTTAGCTTAGAACTTCTTCCTATAGCTCTGAAGAGTGAGGTTTGGAGAATGCTGATTCAGAGGAAACCAAAAAAGATTTAGCTACTTGGATGGCTTGTTTGCCTTGAATGCTGCTTCCCTTGTTTCCCAGCACACTGAAATGACTCCTGGATTGAAGTGTCAGCAGCATACAGTTTATCTTAGCAGGGAATCTTAGACTAGAGAACAGCAGTAAACTCTTGCCCAGCTTTATGCTGTTTGTGATGTGCATCAGTGCGTGTGTGTGTAGCAGGAGATGAAAGGGTCACAGTGTGCCCTGCAGTCCTGGGTCTTGGGCTCCCAGCTTGTGAGGAGAGATGTCTTTCTGAGCTGTATGTTTGTTTCTTAACATAAAAGCGAAGACCCACAAAACCAGGAATTATTGTGTTATCCTAATATGGGAACAGAGTAGTATTATGATGCATATTCAGAAATATTTTGGGGGCCCTATGTGTAGATGCTGCCTGTGCGTTGTTGGTGTAATTGTCTGGTCTCTTGGTTCATTTCATCTGTCTGGCCATGGAAAATACCCTGTGCATTCACCCACTAGCTTTGTGTCACAGGACCTGAGGCTTCCTGTTGAACTGCACACAGCTGTCCTTGGTGGAGGCTGCAGAGAGTAGTGATATAACTATTTTGAACTCCAGTGCAGGAACTGTAGGGTCTTCCCATCTTGTCACTCAGTGCCTTACATATTTTTATTATATTTTGTTCTTAAAAAAAAGGAGAAAAACACGACATAGAAAATTCTGCTTTTTGATTCTTAATTTACTGCTTCCTTACAGAGACATCACTATTATGTTGATAAGAAAAGTGTGTGCTTAACATAGGGAATATACATATCCTGATATTCCTGTCTAGACAGTAAAGCCTGGTGGCAGGCAAGGTTCTAGTTGTACTTCCAACCTGGGGACAGAATTAAGGATGAACCTGTTGTCATGTGTGATGTCATCCACCTCTGCAAGCTCATCTTCCTGTACATTTTCACTTCAAGTGATAATAATTCTGCTTGGAATGTCTCTTGCTTGTAAGTTGCATTCCAATATCAATGAATGGCTAAGTTTGATTTTAATTTTTTCTTAAAAATTCTCACAGCTGCCAAAGAGACACAAATCTTTGAAAAGGAGAGAAAAGCAAAACTCCAGTATGAAAAGCAGTTAGAAGAAAGGCAGAGAAAGCTAAAAGAAATGAAGCAGAAAGAGGAACAACGGAGGGCCGCAGTAGAAGAAAAGAGGAAACAAAAAATAGAGGAGGAAAAGGTAACACACGTCAAAGTTCTATACTTTGAAAGAACTGCGTTGTTTTCCTACATTGCCATGCTCTGAATTGATGTGCATGAGAAACTTATGGAAATGATGAATGTATTAGAACATAGAAATATTTTCCATATCTACAATGGGCTGTGTAGACACATGTCCACCTTCCCCACAGAGCTTTAGCTATAGCTGAGGCACTCAGGACTTCAGGAGCTGTGGCTGTTTGAGCGCTGGCTATTTTTCACATGAGCAAAAACCCCACCCCATATTCCTAGATTTCCAGATGCCTTCAGAGCACTCTGTAGAGTCTTGTCTTTAAATCAGCATGGGTGACAGGTCTTAGATTTAGTTCTCTTATTTCTTTGTCTTCCTTCCTTTTAGCCCTGCTGTGGCCTGAGACTCACATTCTCTTAGTTCTTCTAAATCATAATTCATTCCTGTATGATGAAAGGTGGTGATGTTACCTGCGTATTTGTCATTTGCTGCTTTGAACTGTGTAGTGACTGTTCTTAGTGGCCTTTACTCTGACTGCACATGAACAGGCAGAGCAGTGTTTGAGTTTGGGACTCGCTGCAAATGAATAGAAGCTGATAGCAGAAATAAATACATGAAGTTATTTCATCCTTTTGACAAGTAGTTCTGTTAATTCGTATTAAATGTGCAAGTTCTGAAAGAGTTCATTTCCAGGGTGTCAGCAGTGGAAGCATCACATGTCTGTACTTTCATAAGCTGGTTGTAAGAACTTGCTGTGGGATCATTGGTGAAGAGCCTGTAAGCCTGGCTTGGCTGCTCCTTTGCAGTCCAGCATTGTTATACTGTTGTAGCAATCCATCTTTTCTACCCGTTTTGACTGGCAGTATTCTACACTGGTATGATGTGTCGGGGTCTGCAGATGCGGCACTAGGGGCCACGATAACGACACATGGACAGGAGAGATGTCAGAAGGGTAAGAAGAAGCAGAAGAAGCAGTAGAAGCAGAAGAAGCTTTATTTTTACTTTACAGTATTTATACATTTCTTATAACTGCAGATAATTGGAAGCTGAGGTTAACACCTTCTCCATCACATTGGATGGACCAAGAGTCCATCAACTTTATCTATCATAGAAATGGAATGTACAACACAAGAAAGCAACTAGATAAATAACAGGTGTTATTTATACAAAGTGTGAGAATCTCTGATTCTCTGACTCCTAGATATGTAAACAATCAGAAGGCTGAGAGAATAGTGCAACAGTATTTGGTTTTCTGTAATCAGCTCCTGGGTGTGATCAGTTTGATACTTCATTTGAACTTCACAGAATAGTTTACATTGCTGGAGAACAGAAATGTTTGGGTGAGCTCTGACCGCAGTCCAGTGCAGTGTCATTTCTTTAAGCAACTACTTAATGCAAAGAGCATCCCTTATGCTTCAAAAAGATGTTACATTTACATTTATTGTATTTATTCATGTAGTTTCAAGGATGGTAGATATGTTTTAAGTGGCCTCCAGAGTGAATAATCAAGGAAGACAAGGACTAACAATGAGGTGTTAATCTTGTCTTTTAGTCAGTCCCTGGAGATAACCTTATACATAGAGAGTTTTACATGCAGAATCTGGAAGATGGGAAGACAGTATGGATTTGACTTTTAAAAGCTTGCCTTCAGTCAGAAAGTTGAAACAGATCTTGACTTTGATACTCTGACAGGAGGAAAAGATACTAGCAAGATACCATCTACAATTGTAAATTTGGTAAATAGATGTGCATCAAAATACATAGATCCCAACATTATTAACTTATTCAGCTAACTCTCATTTATTTAATCATCTAATAAGGTAGAACCAGCACAGTAGCAAATATGTGGAAAAGGAAGTGGTTTTAAGAATCTTGAAGAGTACTAGGCATGGTGAGGGTTCAGATACCTCCCCAGAGCTCCTCAGTTATTCTGTACATCTCTGCAGGTCACTGTATTGAGACCTTGAGCTCATTTCTGTCATTTGTAAAGTGAAGCCTGTGTCTTTAACTCTGACTCAAGAATTACTGCACTGCAGATACCTCCATGGAAATACAATCTACAGATTACATAATGTCTAGGTGCTTTGGCACCTTAGATAAACTCTAGTTCAGGTTTCTCTAACAGAGGGGAAGCTAAGCTTTATATTTCAAACAAAAACTTTTAATTTTATTTTTTGTCAGTGAGCAGAATCCTCCCTTCCAAGTTTACATTGTGTATTTTTCATGGCGACTTTTTTATTTTGTGTTGTGAAATGGTGTTGAAAGAAGGTGAAAATTTTGTCTCCTCAAGTGGGAGAAATGGCTGTATAATGAGTTCCCATGACATGTTACTGTAGTGTATCTGCAGGAAATACTGCTTCAAAAGATCACTTGGGATATAACTATTCCGGAAGAGAAATATGTTGTTGACGTGTGGAAACCTGGCTGGAAAGAAAGAATCTAACATGGTTACAGTTCATCTTTATGCACAAGATCTAAAGCTCCCCTGTTAGCAGTTAGTAGTTCTGGAGACAGCAGCAAAAGCTTCTTTCAGCTCCCTTTGTCCTGTCAGCAGTGGTTGCTGAGGCCTGGAGTTGATTGGTCTTCTTTTGCAGTTTTGCCTTTATGTCTTGCTGTTTCTGGTTTCATCATATCTCTCTTAATGTCAGTGTCTGTTAAGACCTGGATCATTGTTTTTATAGTTCTTTGAAAATACAAATATCCTTATACTTAGTATTTTATAATGGGAGAATTTTTATAATCTTCTAGAAAGAACTTCATCATACAAATAGTTTCAAGGGTAATCGATTACTTTCGCTCAGTTTGGGGTTCATCCCTATTTAGAAAATAAGTAGTGCTGTTTACTGAATAGGAAATCTGTTTGGTGGCTATTTTAAGTAAAGAGTAGAATAGATTATCTGTGCTTTAGCTCAACCTAATCATGTTTGCAGTGTTTTGAAGCCATTAATTGCCTTCAACATCCTTTGCATGATAATTTTTGTAACAAAAGCCTGGTAAAATGGTTTATAAATCGTACTGGGGGTCTATATTTTCTGGTGTGGCTGTGTTTAACAGTTACAAGTTTCATGGATATGTTGTTTGGTAGGAGCGCTATGAAGCAGTTCTGCATCGCACCTTGGAACGGAATCAGCGGCTGGAAACACGGCAGAAGAGATGGTCGTGGGGCGGTTCTGTAACTCCAGACTCAGAAGGCAAAACAGGTAAGCAGCACTGTTTTTTAGCAGGAGTAAAATCACAGAATGTTATGTGTGAACACTGGCAGATGCAGCACTATTCATAGGGACCTGGGCATCCTTTCCTATCTTGGATCTTTGGGTAGCTCATGGGAAAAGTATCATATCTGTACTTGCCCTGAAATGCTGCTCAGACTTAGAGCTATTTTCGACCTTGGGAAGAGCTGGAGAGAAGCTCCATGGGAAATACAACACGTGACAGCACTGCCAAGACCCAAACATCAGAAAAGGAGAATTACAATGTGTAATGTTAAGATAATTCAGAGTCCTCCAAATGCAGTTCATGTAATGGAGTGCTAAGACTGGTGATAAAAACAAAAATACCCAGTTATACTCTAATATCACATCTGAAATGGTTTAAACACACCCTTGGAGTTATGGAATGCTGACTGATTGTTTGAATGCCCGGTAATGGGTAAGGAGATGCAGTGGACAGGCCAAGCTTCTGGGAGCATGGGTTCCATTCTGGATTAGGTGATGCATTTTTAACATTCTTTAATTTGAACTCAGATCATTTTATGTTTCACAATGAACTGTTTCTGTTTGTAAACATTCTGAAATCAGACCAGCAAATAAGGATTGCAGTGGAAGGGATCTTTTCATGCAGTACCTAACTGCCAATAAATAACATAAGTTATTGGCCAGGAATAAAATAAATCAAAAAATGCTTCAATTGACCCTGTCTTCTGTATTGGTGGAATTGTACTGAGTGTGTTTTAGTACTGTCATTTTCTGTCAGCTTGAGTGTGTGTTTGTAACATGTTTGAAAGTGCTGTCATATAAGTTGTCATTATGATATGCAGCATCCCCATTTTTTGGTTAACTTGCATTTTTTTTGCTATTTGACCTCATGACTTAGCTTACAAACCTTCTTCTACAGAACAACAGAGGACAGATGAAGGTGGAACTGGTGGTATTGATTTCTAAAATTTTATTTTTCTGTTGTTTTACACTCACTACTAACCTTTTAAACTTGAGTTCTTCTCAAACTAAGGAAAACGATCTTTTTATAGATCTTTTCCTGGATCTTGGCCAGCTGTGCAACAAATGTTATCCCTAAGTAGAAGACAGCTCCCCTCATTTTGGCTATCCCTCCCAGCTAATTCACCTACAGCGTAAGTCATGGCATCCTGAGGGAACTTACAGGGAAAGGCTATGTGCATTTGGGTTTTTAAAGATGTCTAGATACAGCACAGGGAGATGAGAAATTCCTAGTGGCAAGTATTTGAATATAAGTTCACTAGTCTAAGATTTGGGAGTTTTAAGGGTAATTTCAGACCCTTTCATTGCTTCCTAATTTGCTAAGAGTATATGGTCGGGCTTGGTTGGTTTCCTTCTTGGTTTGTTTTACCAGCAGTTGAAGTAACATTTGCAAAACCAAATTATATATTGCTGAAACTTTGTGAAAGGGAATGGGTCTCTTGTGCAGAGAGATACTCTTTGGTACTTTTTCCGTGAAGGGTTTTGCAAAATCAGGGCTGTCCCAATTATCTAAAGATAATTCTATACTTCAAGTGTGTTTTCATTAGATTTCTGGCACTTTCCACTGCACAGACTGAGCCATTCATAGAAATGCTTTGGATCACAGATACATCTGTTTAATAAGCAAAATTATTTCTTGTAGCTAGTTTGAGATGAAAACTCTCAGCTGAGACCCAGCTGAATCTGAATCCTGACAGGCTGTGCGTGCCCACAGCATTACTAATGCAGTGCAGCTGTCTGTGACACAGACAAGTGACACTTCAAAATGCAGTGAAGGTCTGACTATGATTTAGCTACTCTGGCAACACAGCAGAAGCATACGTATTTTAGTTAACTTTTCCCTTATCCTGCACATCATGAGGCCCTAATTTTCTCCAAAATCAGCCAGTTTGGCTAGGTTGGTTTACCTACTTTACATGTGTTCCTTGGATAAATATACAAATCCATTTACTGTATCTCACACTACCAAATATCATTTAACCTTGAAACTGGAAAATCACACTGGCTTACGTGTTTAAGAAAGCACTGGGTTTTATTCTACTAACAAACACAAAATAATGTTCTTTGCCCTCTCCTGATTTTTGTGAGGAAATGAGCCTTGTCTTTCCTTTTCGTTGTGGAGGAAGATCTTCAGTGCTGCTGAAGCACATTTAGGATAAAATATCTTCTGACACAAATGCTCCTGAAATAATAATAGGTGCTTAAACTGTGACTTATGCATCATAAAGTAATTATGCAGATAGTTCAGCAACAGTAGATCAATTTGGATAACTTGGCAGCAGCCTGGAAAAAAATTGCTGTGGAGATAAAGAGATAATGCAATGTCCTAGTCAAACCCTTGTGCACGTACATTGTTTTGAAATTGTGTTTGATTTTATGTTTATGTTTCAAACCTGAAGCTATGATATGTGGGATGGATAATGTGGAACCATGACTGGTTTTATATTTCCCATATTTATTCCTATTTCAGGGTAATTCTTTTTAACTTTGAGAGCTCATTACTTAATTATTATTAAAAATCTACCCAAGCCATGTGGGATGCTTGTCCAACTGGCTTTCTAAAAAATCCTTATATGGTCTATTTTGTCTTATATTTGCCTAATTTCTGGAAAGACAGCAGTTACCTTTTTTTTTGCTCTGAAAAATGACACCATATGAGCTCTGCTGCATTACATCATTGTGGCTGAATAGTGCACCTTCTCTAACTACTCATCTAGAGCAAATTTCAATGCAATATTATATTTCCACCATCAAATTCTGTGGCAGATTTGGGATTAAAGCCCCATTTCTTAAAATGAGAACCATTTGGGGAACTGATTTCAAATATTCTTTAATTATTTTATGACGAAAGGCGTTCTTGTCTATTGTATTGCTGTGCAAAAAAAAAAGCAGAATCAGGTATGGCTCCCATGAACTAGGTCAGCAGTAATATTTAGGAATATTGAGTGGTAGAGCAGAAGTTTTGGGTGATAGTGTGCTCTGGAAAGTGAAGCCCATGTAATGGAACATTTCCCTGACCATCAGCAGTTCTGTGGGATGTTGAGTGTGATTCATGAGACCACAGCAGGGATCCTGCTGATGGTGAAATGTAAAAATTGATGAAAGCCGCAGAGTCAAGTGTTACATTAATGGTGTTGCTGTCAGTCCTGAGATGAAACAGGCAGGGTGTGGATCTCCCAAGAGAAATGGCCAGGCTGTGCAATAAAGTATCCTTAATGACAGTCCTGGTAAAGGGGGTGTTTTAGTGGTGCCTGCTGAGGAGAACTAGAGGTTCAGGTGCATCAGGACTGGAGACGTGCTATTAGAATAGAAATGGGGCTGCCAGAGTCTGTCCTTGCTAAATAAAGAGCTTCCTTGTCCTAGTAGAAGTTTGGAAGGAAGTGAGAGATAGCTAATTTTATTTTATGTAGCCTAATGTTATCCAGCCTCAGGCAATGCTGCAGCACACTCTCTCAGTGAAACCCTGTGAGGATTGAAAGCTCCTCACTCTGAGTGATTTTCTTAAAATCCCATGTTTGCCAGCTCCTTGCCCAGTTCCAAGCCCTGCTGCTTGGCAGACGTGTGCTTTCTTTGGCGCTGCTGCTGCATTTTGCTTTTCCCCTTCCATTAGAAAAATAGAGAGATTGGTCTCACATGGGCTGTGTGCTTCTTCCATTTCAAACCCCTTGATGAAGGTTTTCTAACTTTCCCCCAAAGAAGATATTTGAGGTACTTTTTCAAGTGGTGTTTTGTAAATAGCTGCATAACCAGACTGACTGGCTTAAGAATATCCTGCCTCTCTTCTAAAGCTTTTTCTCTAGTGAAAAGAGCTTTAAAATTTGCAGAAGCTGTTCTGTGAGTGAGGTAGGGAAAAAGTTGAGGCCATCTGATCATGCAGATGTATTGATCCAAAAAGCATTGACCTCTACTGGGTCCCAGTAGGTGGTAGACTAGATCTCAGATTTCATGCAAGTGCTGAAGTGCTAAATTGAACCAAGAGAAATTTGTGTGAAGTGTCTCTGTGATGTTTGGAGGCCTTGGACTCAGCTGAGTTCACCCAGGAGCCAGGATTTCCTTTTAAGAGCAGACACTAGAGGGTAGCCTTCCCCTTCAAAAACACCCGAATACATGAATTATGAGTTTCCTGATTTTTGTATATAAAACCTCTTAAGGCTGTTTATTTATCCCAGTTCTCAGACTTCATTCATAAAATGCCCCCTTTTTTTTCCTTCTTTTTGTTATGTTAGGAAAGCATCCACTAAGTTCATATCTTCATTTCTTAACTAGATTCAGTAGATCTCCCTCTCTCCCTCTTATCCTGTGGGGACTTTGCTCTTGTTTACTGTCACAAGAGCTTCTCGTAGGGCTGTCCATAGGAATCCTTATGTCCTGGCTCTGGCTATAAGGGGCTGTTGTACCATTCTGGCAAAGGGAAAAGATGCTGCCTCTGTGGTGAGTAGTGCTGCTGTGTCCTTTGGTACTTATGCACTGATGAGTTCAGATTAATCATCTTTGCTTTCCAGTATGTCAGTAAAATCGATTACCTGTGTTAGATGTATATAATTTCATGTGTTTGTTAATGCTGGTCCGCACCACTCTGTGTACATTAATGCTTTCTGCTTATTGACTTTCTGTAGCAACAGGTACGTACTCTTCCAAGGCTTTCACACTCTGGAGTAGTGTTCATCCTGAAAATACATTATTTGAAATTAAAAAGCAGGTATTTATGTGCCTTGTAATAAACTTGCAATTCTGCCACAAGAGATGTGATTTTTATGTGTGTATATTTGTCTGTATACACATACCAAAAAAAAAATATTAATGCCTCTTGTGGCAGTTTTTTTCCTCTAAGAGTTGCAGATTTGATACAAAACACTAACTTAAGGGTAGCTTTTAGAGAAAAATAGGTAATTTCTAAAGTACAGCAACCTTTGTGAAGCAATCAGAAATAGGAATGCTTTCTTGCCTTTCCTCAGGACTTGGTTTTATCCCTCCAAGAGAATTTGTTTTGGTTTGTGTTTATTAATTAGTGATTAAAAAATTGTTTTGACATACTTATGTGACAGGGGTGAAGAAAGAAATTTTCCAGATTTTGTTGTTATTTTCTCTGTCTGGCCAGTCTGGTAACAACACACAGCCTCAGTAGCTTTTGTATTTACATGTTAGGGGCACAGGGTTTGCACACATATGAATTAATCCTGGCATGACTCCACTAAACTCTACCTTTTCTGTGCCTGTCCCAACTGGTGCTAATGGTATCAAGCCTGTTCGAAGGAAAACAGAATCATTTGTGTTTCTCATTAAACAAAAGCGGAAATAGCTTTCAGGATGTAATACTTGGAGAGTGAGCTCTCAGCAAGGTATGAAAGGCTCAGTATGAAGGCAACTTCTAAGGTTATCACTTCTCTCCACAGCCAGCAAACACTCGCCCTCCACAGCCAACCTCAAACAGGCAGAGGCTGCCGTGAGCAAACGCCTGTCATCATCTGCAGCGCTTTTAAACACCTCAGATAAAAGTAAGTGTGGGTGTGTGGCTGCTGGGAGCAAGGCACTGCTGAACTGGGGCCAGGGAGGAGACACGAGGTGGAATGAAACTCCTCCCTCCTCCCCTGGTGTGTGACTCACTCTGTATTTTGATCTCAGATGCATTTCATGTAATTTGTTAATCCAGCTTGACTGTTCAGGGCTTTGACCCAGTTGATGTGATCTCTATTAGAGGAGAAGAGCAACGGTAAAAATTGCTGGTTTTTTATTTCTGTAATTCTGTTACTAAAGTCAAGTCTTAGTGAATGATTCACAGATAATTTCCTATCATCTCTATGAATTTGCATGCCTTAATTCACACCCTAAAATTTCAGTAAAATAGAAATAGTACAAAAATAAAGTTTGCCTTGTTCTGTTAGACAGCTTCAGTCATTTGATTGCCAGTGGGAAGGAAATTGTCCTAATCTACTTGTTAAGATAAATAAAAGCTGTTTGTAGGAGCACATATTTTGGCTTGTTTTAGTGTGAGATTTCCTTATGGGGAATCTTCCCAGAGTTTCATAGGAACCTCCCTGTATTGCAGTTATGGAGGCTTTTGCTCTCATTTTTTTTGTTTTTTCTAAAATGATGAATAAGCTAAAAGCTGTTTAATACAAAAGCAGATTCAACTAGGTCTATGCTGCAGTGTTCTGCCAGTCTGCAGCCTCTGATCAAGCAAACTCTGCTAGCAGAATCCCTGACACAGACACAGTCAAAGGTGGTTTTGCTGGTTTGTGTTGGAAGGTGATGCAGCAGAAAAATTTGTGCTCATACACTGTATGTCTGGTGGGGAAATCAGTGACTATATCTATACTGGCAGGGGCTCTGAGTCACTGAAGGCTGCTTGTGATTTTAAATTATATTTCTATATTATGTGTCTGGAGGGTTCAGCTCTGGGTATGAGTCAGAAGCAGGGCTGTACAGTACAAATTAAACAGCTTACAAAGGAAGTCACTAATTATCAACTAATTGGGATTGCTTTCAAACTTACTGTCATACCTTCAAATCCTTTGTGAATCTGTAGTTGCTTTGGAGAAAATATTCTTAGGTGGCCTGAAATACAACAAATTTGGACAGGACACCAAGTGATCTATGTGGTCAGGATGTAGAAGTTGACTTAGAGTGATCCCGTGCTCTCAGTCCGACACTCGGGGACAAATGTCTGTTTGGTAAAAAGATGTGTAAATTCAGAGGACATTAAATACAGTCACAGAATGAACCAGATTGCTTCTGTCCTGCATGTGTGCCTGGGAGGGTGAAGGAGCAGAATGTGGAAATGAGAAGATAATGCTTGCCCTGGATCAGTGAAGTATCTCCACTTAACACTGTGTTCTCTGTTAATTCTAGGCTCACTCATACTCATAGAGAACGTGAGCAATTGCCTTTTAAAATTCTCATGTATTTTAAAAGGTGTACAAGTATGGCCTCAGTAGGTCAAACAAGAATCTGTCGTGACTCACATCCTGCTTCTGTGATCAGAAACATGCAGAAATATAAGAAATAATGCTTTATATGAAGCGATTCTTCCCTGATCCAGTTTTTCTGCTTCTGAAGAATTCAATGTTATAAAGTGACTTAATCATTCTTCTCTCTCTTAGGGAAGTGTGGGGCAGGTGTTGGAGGGGACCTCTGGGCTTTTCAGCATAATTAATCCATGCGCTTTCACTTCCAGGTACCACAAAGAGAAGTGCCTCATTAAACAGACTGAATAACAAAGTTTCTCCACATTCCCAGCAGTCAGCACCCAAAGGTTCGCAGGTGGAACAGAAAGGTGCTAGAAACCAGTTTGTTTTGAGAATTGGGAGGCAGTAAATGGGATATTTGAAAGATGACTTTAAACCATGTCCCAGTTCCATTGTAAATGTTTTCACTCAGGCATTCATGCAGTCTATGCACTGTGGCATAAATACCATTATGCACATTACAGTGCCAGATATTGGGTAACTGTCTTTAAACCAGCCTTATTCCTCTGAAAAACTGAAGGATGTGGGGAAAGCAGACAAATAGTAGCCAAACCATTTAACTCATGAAAAAATAGTGCTTCATAATGATACATTGATGGTTTTAGCTGACTAGTAAAAGCAAAGCATGGGATGGCAATTTAGAAAATCATATATAAAAATATCTTGTTAAAAATAACCTTCCTTTACACTTGGTCTCTAGGAGGAACAGAAAAGAAGAGGAGCACGTCTTTGAGTAGAATGAGTAGTAAACCCCAGTCCTCTCCAGAGCTAGAAAAAGTGAAAAAGGAAGAAAAACCAGGTGGTTGTTTCATAAAATTGATTTTTTTAAAGCCTTTAAAGTTTGAATAGGCTTAATTTCACTAGTTTCCTAGGTTCTTAAATTTCTAGGACTTTTTAATGGCTTTTTAGTTACCCAGTGTAAAAGATAAAATGGTAAAAGTTAATTTTTTACTTTTGGACAAAAAAAGAAATCCTTTAAGAACACTGCAAGCAGATAGCAACATGTCTCTCTACTTAAGAGAGCAATGTGTTTGAGACCTAGTAGGTTTACGTGTCAGAAATGGTAAAAATGTCACTGATTAGTTCACTTCTTAGTTAAATTTTATCTTTGCTTTTTTAAGTTCCCTTTCATTATTCAGTTTAAAAGCAACTTCTCTATTCCTGCTTCTGGTGTAAACCATGTGCATGCAGAAGGAAGAAACCTGTTCTCACTTCAGTCTCTTTTGGTCTGCATATTCCCCACTAGGTTACAAATAACCTCTTTCCTAGTAACTCCTCCTAAACCTGAAGAATAGCACCTTCTCTAGCATGTTTTTTCCCTCTGAAATAACAGTTCTGAAATTTTCCTTTTTGGCAGCCGTTTCCAACAGTTGAAATTATTTCTGCTTCAGAATCTTTCCTGTATGAGAGAATAAAGAGTGCTGTCCATGTGAATCTGTATGTGCAGGCGATGCTTGACCATAACTGCTCACTTTGACTTGAAAGTCTTCTGTTCATTTTGTCAAAACAGCCTTTCCTGCAATCTGGAGAATGTAGCTCTGAAGAGGTCAGTCAAAAACGTCTCATACTTTGACTGGATTCAGTATTCACCTCTGTTGTACACATGCCAGTCTCTGCACATTAAAATGACTTGTACTAAGCAAGGCAAGAACATGAAGTGCGACATAAGAGATTGCAGTGTTTAACCCTTCTGTGCTTTTAGTTTGGATTTCCCTTCTCATGACTTCAGTATTTTTCTTCCAAAACCATAATGATTTGCAACAATGCTCAGTCTTCCTTTGCTTTGTACTGCTTGTCTTTTCCATGATATGATTTCACGTTGGATCCTTTTTGATTTGTTCCTGTCATTCAGCTCGTCGCTCCCAGCTCAGTCCCCTGGACAGTAGCGTAATCAGCCGCCTCCTCGCCCCCACACAGGCCTCCCTAGCTAGGAGTAAAAGTGCTGCTACCTTGTCAGCTGATGGACAGGACCCCTCAGGTAAAAGGAGGACAGCAAAGCCTCAAAGTCTTATGCAGTTGCTCTTCAAGCAAGAACTTAGGTGGTAGCTGCTAACTGTGCTACACTTTGGTCTGAATCAGACAGTTAATACATGGTTGTGTGTGATATTACTTACCTAGTATTTTCTGTGATCATTAATACCCAATTCATATGCTGTGCTGCATGTTTACTTTACAAAAACATAGAATAATACTGGCTTTTAAACTCCAGTGCTGGTTTACTTGCTCTGCAGAGAACCAGATGCTGGTGTTCGTTCTGGGGCTTTTGTGTGTGGATTTTTTAACTGACAGAGATCTGCATTTCTACCCTCAAATCAGTATAAGACATTCTGGTTAGAGCAGTACTAGGTAATAAAAGGAAGAAAAAAACCCCAAACCTATAATTTCAAAGTACAAAACCTAAATTTCTGTAGGGGAAGAAACTCTTGTAGGACCATGACAATAGGGTTATCTTAAGATAAGTATAGGGAACCCTGAGCTGGATTTGTTCAACTGATAGTAGAAGTCAAGGTATAATAGGAGAAGAGAGAAACCCTGGCTGACTCAAGCAGTTTTGTATTGGTCTGGACTGAGCTGATATGTCCACACTAGGACTCAGTTTAGTACTAGAGAAGGAATTTGCATTGTGGGCAAGATCCCCTAGTGGCATCCCACATGTCTTGGAATTTTTACTGGTTAATTAATAATGTCCCAGTAAATGCATCTCTGGAACCAATGTGGAGCCCTTTCTCCTCTTTTACCTTACAACTTGTGTTCCCAGTTTTGCTTGTTTCCTCTGAAGTATGTTATCCCATCTTTATTTTTTGTCTTACACCACTTCACTTGGTACTTATCGGTAATGGTGACATTTCCACACTGTCCCCCTTGTCTAATAATCAGTTTTTATTTTTTGGTTTGTAGTCAGTAGTCATATTTTTACACACCTGTGTATGTATGTGCTGCTTTTATTTTACGATGAATACTTCAGTTCATGTCATGTGGGGAAATACCATCTTTTTTTCTGTTACTGTTAGCATGTGACACTCACTATTGCTGAATTAAAGAGACGTTTTTATAAGTTTACTTAGAGGTACTTTTTTCATTTCAGTAGAAACGTACCTGTGCTTTAGCAACAGGATGCAGGTCTCCTTGCACAAATGCTGCAAATACAAAAATAAAATGTATTTTCCATAAAGTTACAAAACTAAATGCGGGCTTTTGTCACAATTTATTTGAATTTAGAAGAATCTAATAATCTAGTTTTAGAATATTTTTGCATTATGTGTGCTTATCTGTCTGTGATCATGTTAGTGAAAAAAGTAGTAAGATAAATTTTATTTCAATATCTTATATTTGAAGAGATTGACAGTTCAGGTAGGAAAGGTATTGTAATTAAATAGTTGACCTTTTTCTCTTGATAGGCTTCTTTTACACCACCTTTGAGAAGAAGGAAGGTTTCCTCCTTGAGTATAGAGGAAACATGCTTAAAATCTGAACCTGTACTGAAGAAATTGTCAGGAAAGATGCTAAGCCATTAAAACTGAAGCATTTGTGATCAAATGCAACTTGACTAAAATTAAAATAATGCTG
This sequence comes from Dryoscopus gambensis, assembly GCA_013389985.1. Taxonomy (NCBI): domain Eukaryota; kingdom Metazoa; phylum Chordata; class Aves; order Passeriformes; family Malaconotidae; genus Dryoscopus; species Dryoscopus gambensis. Next base: position 301,897 of record WEIT01012691.1, on the reverse strand, counting down.
GTGTACTGCAAATTTGGTCCAGTTTTGGAAAAGCATTTTATTTTTATCTACTCCAGACTGCTGCTTTCAGAGTGGTTTTATTCTTGATGCTGTTGCTTCCCAAGTACTAATTGTGTGGTGGTGGTGTCTGTCCGTGACCCGTTGCACTGTGCACTGCCTGCGGTGTTTCCCTGTACGGTTTCTAACACACACAATCTCTCTTTCTCTTTTTCTCCCTCTTCCTTCTCTCCTGTTCTTATGCTGTGCACTTGGTTCTCGTTTTGTCTTGTCAAATTCCTAACTTTTATAGAATCTCACCTCTGTCCTCGTTCAGCTTCAGCCAGTTCCATCAATTCCCCAGTCCCAGCTCCTAAAGCGCCGGTGCGCAGCCATAGCATCGACAGGTTGAAGTCCTCTATATCTTCATCTGATGCAAGTTCACCTGATTCCACCCAGGTTTGTTGAAAACCCACAGGAATTAAGTTTCTATTCATCCAGGGGGTTGGAACAGCTCAGGATGGGATCCTGTTTTACCTCTTTGCTGCTGCTTTCAATAAGCATTAATGAAATGTACAATAACATTTGCCTAAAAAATATACAGTATTAACTAGAAATGGTGATTTTATGGTACTTGATCTCCCTTGTATCTTGAAGGCATATTGTTTGTTGCTTAAGGTTCCCAAAGTTTAATTTATGTAAAGATTAAACACAGACCAGGTTTGTGTTTTGGAACATAAAGGAAATTCAGAGTGCATCTTGTTGAGAACTTGTTTGTTTGTTGGAATCACAGCTCCTCTGTCTGCGATGTATTCTAGAGAGTCAGCAGTATTTTGGTTTTGTGTATCTTCTAGAAATCAGAGACAGAAAAACCATCCCCAAGTTCTGGTTTGAGACGCCCTCCCTCACCATCCATATCTGCCCATAGAAGATCCCCCTCTCCTGCTAATTTGGTGAAGCGTCCTCCATCCCCTTCTGCAGTCAGGTATGTGTCCAGATTAAATACCTTCTGCAGTCAGGTGTGTGTCCAGGTTAAACCCCTTCTGCAGTGAGGTATGTGTAAACACCTTTTATTCAGCACAAAATGAAGGCTGCGTCCTGTCTCAAGACAGCTGAGCTGTTAGAGTTTGGATGACCTGTGCTATGCCTTGTTTGTACAGAAAAGACTTCATTTTGGGTCCAATTTCCCTTTCCCATGGTAGGGATGCAGCTTTGACTTCAATCTTTGTTGTGCAGATAAAACACATTCTAATTTTCTGTGCAGTCTGTGCACTAAAACCAACAGGAGGCCTGCAAGCTTTTGAATAAACTGATCCACCTGTATTAGTGTAGGAAGTTTCTTGGATTGGAATCATGACGTTTATCCTAGATGTGGAGTACATGGAGATTGGGACTAGCAGTCCTGTTTTGATGTTAGCCCACAAGTAGCAAGTCTGGATGCCTAAGGTGTTTTGGAATCCTGGTTTGAATTTTATGGAGAAGGCACCAGTAGTTTGTGGGTGGATTTATTTTTAAAAGTGAGATATGTAATACAAACTAAACAAAGGAGACTGCTGTCCTCAGATGCGTGGTTGAGGTTTTCATT
>WEIT01012691.1:216370-288475 GCA_013389985.1 Dryoscopus gambensis | reverse complement strand
TCCTCTGTCACTGTGCATCTTGTGAATTTTAGTCCCATGGGCACACCGTGATGGAGGCTTCCCTTGAGGCCACAACAAACTGGGCCATGGGAGTAGACAGATTTATTGTGATTCTGCTGATCACATTCTGTTGTGATCAGAATCATTAACTTTTTAGTAAAGGAAGAGTGGCCTTTTAATTTCGGTCTTGAAAATGTTTAGACATAATATGGTTTAAGAATTCTGTACATAACTTTGAAAACCAATATTCCTGTAAAAGAAAACCTACTGTGCTGGTTTTGGACTGTAAGTGACCAAGTGGTTCTGTGCTCACTCTGGATGTAGACTGACAGTGATGATGGATGCATGTGGCATACACACAGTTACGATGGTTAAATGTTTTCTTCTCTTTGCTCTTTGGACAGAACTGTGAACACTAGAGACCTGGAAATAATCTGATTGTACTTCAGTAACCCAGTGTTTTCTCAAGTATGGAAGGCCTTGTTTTGAAAAGCTGCATGTTTACCTTTATGCATCTTCAAGTTTGCAAAAACACCAGGGGAGGGATGACAAACTTCTAATTTGCACCTTGAAACATTTCAGGGGAACTGTGTGTTCTTTTTCTATTCATTTAGCTAATTTTTAGATAAGGTTTCCTAGTTCAATTATTTCTTGTTTCCCCTTTACAGACTTAACAGTAACCTGATTGAGTCTTTTTTTTTCCGTATCAGTAACATGTAGAACAACATGCCACTGGAGGCTCCCCACTTAGCTGCAGACTTTGCATATTTCTAAAATGACCTTGGTGAAGTAAAAGACTCACACAGTGTATGTTAAAGCTGAACTCCCTTTTTATGTCTAGAAAAATGTTGTTGCTTGTTGGTTCATATGCTATTTAAAAATGCAAAATTGAATATCTTCAATTTTGAACGGAGAAGAAAAATTCCCTATTATTTTATGTGAAAATATTGGCAGTTTCAAAATGCTGTGTTGTAGCATCACTATGATGTTTTAATCTACTGGCAAACATCAAAATATTTTACAGCATGTGCTCTAATATATTACAAAAATGTTGAGTCCCTAGATTTGTCTGTTAGTGCAGTTTAAGGTGTCATGCTTTTAAAAATGTTTTCCTTTTGAATTGCTTATTTATCTACACTTATGGAAGTATTATTTTATTGTGTACATAGCAGTATGAGGCCCTTGAAGTTATGTTTGTTCATGTTAATTGTTCTCTTTCAGTTCCAGTTTTATAACAGTGGCTGCACGCTGCATATATGTTTCCCTTCTCCTAAAGCCTGCATTAAATAATCTATTTAACCTGAACTTGCCTGCTTTATTCAGCATGAAGAGATCAACGAAGCATCTTCTGAAAATTGCTACTAAAAGTAATAATGCAGTCTTGTTCTGATGTCTCCTGTAACAGACTGGATAGGTGATTACTTTAAAGAGTAGCTGTCTCAAATCCTGCTACAACCCATTGGCTGATCCCTCAATTCCAGTGATACATCCAAGCAGCAGCTGTGTTTGCAGTGGGTTTGTTCGGACTACACCTGTTCTTTCCTCTACACCTCAGTTACAGCAGGAGCCCTCAGCCTTCTCCCTCTTGCTGTTCAGAAATACTGTAGAACTGTTTTAGACTTTAGAGCAGTGCCTTAGGTGAAAGGAAAACTGTACTTTTGTATGATAGCTGTTTGTTGTGGCAGAGACAATCATTCTAACAAAGATGCTGATATTTTTTTCTGTGCTGAGATTTGTTGGATGGTCTGATCCAGTCCTGTGTAAATACGTGCACACCGTTAAATAAACTTTGCAGTTGAACAATGCTTTATTTCTGTAATGTTAAATGTGACCTTACTAGGCCTCTCCACCCCTTGCCATGCTGACCTGCCTTGGGATGCACTCTGGTGCTGCTGATTCCCAAACTAGCAGCCTCTGGCAGTTGCATCTGTGTGGTTGGGAGGGGATTTGCTCTAACACCTTCAGCTCTTGCTGCATTTGTCCATGCTGATGGTGTGTTCTGAACTGAGGAATTCTTTAACCTGCTTTTCCCTGCCAGCCTTTACTTTTCCCCTGCAGCAGCAGCATCTCTGTGTTGTGAGGGTGAGTCCAGCAGTGGAGCAGTGACCAGCAAGATGCTGCCTTTTCATTTTCTTGCAAGAGTTCTTTGTCAGTAGTTGAAAGGGGATGGCTGGAACAGATACAGTTGATAAAGTATTTCACTACTGTGGAAAAAAACCCCTCCTTAAACCAGCATTCAGGTTGCTGAAGGTTGGTAGATCTGTGCATGAACAGTGACTGGTATATATGCTCTCCAAAGGGCTTTTTTCACACAGGCTGTTTCTGGCAGATGGTCCAGTGTCAGTTATATATTTAAAAAATTAATTAGTGTATTGAAATGGTGGCTTTAGTCCTCAGATATTTAAGGGTGCAATGACAGCACAGCTGACTCCTACTTTGCCAGTATCAGTGTAGTAGACTTGGTTTCAGTAGCTCAGCCCTAAGACATGTCGATCATGTAAGATGGCAAAATGAAAAAAAAAAAAACGTTTCAGACTACTGGTTCCAAGCAGGCACTAGTCTCACTTTTATTCAGTCACTAAACATACACTGACATGATAGGAGAGCTAACGTTGTCTGAGCTATTTTTAAGGCACTTGTAAATGCATGTGCATGTTGTGAAAAATTTACTACTTGTTAATGGATTAATAATTGTATGCAGACAGCCTTGTTTAAACAATGATATAAAAAAAGCTGATGAGGAAAACTTGCAGGCAAACCATGCAGAAATCAAGACCAAAACAAGATTATGGAAACTTAACAAAGCTAAATATCACTGCCAAAACATTGTTATCTGTAAGATGAAGCCATTCCATACATGTGCTGAAATGTGGTGTGGTAGAGTAAGCTAAGGTATTTATTACTTATTAATGGTGTGGTGTATGTTGTGTATCTACTTGTAAAAGCATAATAATGGATCCCTCTGATCCCAGGGACAATCTTTGCATCTCTGTGTCTGACGTGCATGCCTTGTCAAGTCCACTCAGTTAAGTGCCAAACTTAATCATATACTAGATAAGTTTAAAACTAGATTTGTTTTAGTTTAAGCCACACAGAGATGATGCAGTGTGTGGATCTCTAAATCTAGCATTTCAAGCCTTTATACTAGGAGTTACTTGGAAATAAGGTTAGATTTTTGCAAGGCTACATGCTTCTGTACTGCAGGACCTTCAAACCCAAAGGCAATTAGCCTCAAAGTATTGAGGCTAATTTAGTTCTCACACTAAAATGGAAAAAGTTAAAATTCTCAACATGCAAAAACCTGCTCCTTTACCAGGACTGTTTGGGATAGCAGGGCTTTAAAATCCATCTTACATCTGCTCATTACAGTCGTTTGGGACACTCAGCACAATAAATTTTTCCATTATGGCAAACAAAGCGCTTGTTGGCCAGACCACGGGCACACTTTGTGCATTTGAAACAGTAATCATGCCAGGATTCATCTTCATAGTTAACCACACTGGTTCCTCTTCCAAATCCTGCTAGGAGAGAACACAATTATAGGACGGCGATAGTAGCTTTGCCTTGGCTGGGTTATCCCACCAAACAGCACAGCCTGTTCCTGCTGTCCCAGTGCTTCCCTATGCTTGCGGGCCACAGAGGGTGCCTGAAATACCAAAGTGGCAACTGAGGCATGGTTTTGTTGCATCTTCAGATGTTTCTTGGAGAAACAAGTATCTTAGCATAAGGCTTGCGTGGCTTGTCTCTGCAATCAGCTTTTTCCCTTGGCTCCTTTCTCCAGCAAATAGTCAAAGAGAGATGTGGAGCAAGGACAGGTTGGGCTAAACACTTTGGGGCTCAGATCCATGCAGGATGGAATGTGAGCTTCATGGGACTGGCAGGACAGTGCCCACATTTCAGGGCTGAGCTCTGTAATCCAGTGAGTTTTAAGTGTAAAATACATCAGAAGGGGTACAAATGTCCCTTTGGGACAATAAAACGCCTCTTGTTTTAGACTTAAGGGTCCCAAACTAAGATATGGGTGGAAACAGTTCTGGTTAGGGGAGTTTTGAAGGAGGTAAATTTGAGACATGCAAAGGCTGAAGAGCTCAGTTACTAGCTCAGCCTCCATCCAGCACAAGCACGTGGCTGAGAGTCAGATCACATGTTAAATGCTGGGATTGGGCTTGGGTTACCAGACCTGCTTCTGATGTTACCCATCCCTGGGCTGTCTGTCTTCGGGGGATCACTGTCCTGACCTTCAGCACCCACTGCCCTCAAGCTGCATTTAACCCAACATACCTGTAATAGGATTCTTGCAGCCAGCACACTTCTTGGCAACACACTCCTTGTAGCATTCAACACAGTAAAACTGATCCTCCACAGCTGTGAAGCGCTTCCCACCCAGTTGCTTCTTGCAGTTGGAGCAAATGAAACACTCAGAATGCCAAGGCTGTTCCTGGTAAGTGAGGCCTCCAGAAGTGATGGGCTGGGAGAGAAGGAGCAGAGGTGTGGTTTAGAATCAGCAGGGGAGAAGAGAGGTGACATAGGCTTGGGGTGTAGTGTAAGGAAAGCTTTGTCATGGAGAGGATCTTCCCAAAATTTACAAGACAATTTAGTTGCGCAGTGCACCTGAGTCCCTCTAACCTGAAATCCCAAATACCTGGCACTTTCATAATTCTTTCTTTTACCTGCAGTTACTGAAATTCCACGCTAATCAGTTGCAGAAGTTGTAAAACAGCTCCTGTTTCACTGCTTGAATATTCAGTACCACTACAGAGCTTAAACAATCCCCAAGGCAAGTGCAAGACTGGTATCACTTGGTTTCTGCAATGTTGCCATTAGTTAACCCAACAACCCCTGCCCAGATCCTGTGGTGCACAGGACCCATCAGCTCTCCCATCATTTCACCAGCTGCTGGCACCAGTATCTCAAGGAAGGAACATCAGCATTGGTACAGCTTCAGCATGGTCTGCCTGCTGGTTCACTCTCCCAGCTCCCAAAAGGCACACGAGGGCTGGTTCTGGCACCTGCCTCTGCAGAGGGGAAGGACTTACATTCTTGCACTTAGCACAGGTCTTGGCAAACTTGTGCTCATGGCAGGAGACACAGTAGAATTCATCACCCTTGGGGAAGAAGCTCCCAGATCCAATCACTTGCTTGCACTGGCTGCAGGTGAAGCAGTCCTTGTGCCAGACCATCTTCTTGTACTCAACATTTTGGTCTCCTACAACAGACAAAAAGAACTTGGGATTTCAGGCCTGTGGCAAACTCCTCACCCTGTGCAGTGCAACATCTATGGGCAAGACCTGTCCAAGATTCCACTGGAATGCAGACAAAGGGATGAGCTGGTAATTTCTGTATCTGGTTTTAGCCAGGGCCTGCTAGATTTTCTTAAAATAGTTATCAGACCAACTGCCTGAACCCTTGAGGACCTTGATTTACAGAGCAAAGCTTCTGGTAGAAATGGCTTAAGGCTGACATTAGGGTTAATTATCCACAGGAGGGTTAACTGCAAAGCAGCCTTTCAGCACTTGAATAAAATGGACAGGTGAGAGCAACAGTCAAAATTTACTATTCTGAGGTGCTCCAGCCTTCCACTGTGATGCCCAAACCCCTAACTGCAGCCTCCACAGCCTGATAAACCCCCCTGGTTATGCCTTAGAGCAGAATGTGGCCTTTGGACCCGTGTCACTGGCATAGTACCTGCAATAATGGGCTTGAAGCAGCCCTTACACCTGGGTGCATCTGCAGCAGCAGTGCAATTGCTGCACCAAACCTTGTTGTTCTCCCGCAGCATGAAGGGCTCGTTGACCAGGGACGTGTAGCACTTGAAGCAGCGGAAGCAGCTGTCATGCCAGTAGCGGTTCTTGAAATGCAGCTCCTGAAATGAACAGAAAGGGAGGGAGAAGATTTTCTCTCCCCCTGAGCAGCCCTAAAGCCAAGCTCCTGTCTCATCAGCCTGGGCAGTAAAGGATATATTTGTTGTTCCTAAGTATGTCTGATTCAGTGGGTAGAGCTACAGCCCCTCTGCAGTCAGTTAAGGGAAGGATATTTAACCAAACTCACTGAACACAATCATTCACTTTGGTCTTTCAGGGAGGCAGAAGATGCATCAAACCAACAGCTTGGAGATGTGCAGTTCGCAAGTGTGGGCTTCTCGGGTTCTTACATTCCCTCTAGTTCAGGTGTACATTATTTTTGGTATAAACATTTATCTGGCCCTGAAGGTACATGCTAATGACTTCAGTAATATTATATTTCTATACTTAAGCGACAAACCAATTTCCAATTTTCATGGAGATCAACACAGTTGCAACCACCATGCTTGCAGGTCTTGCAGTTTATGTTTCTTCATGTCCTGCCTGGTATTATGGTGTCTGAACATCAGAGATAGTATTATAAATTAATATAAGGAAAAAAACCCAACAGAACCATCTTGCCATCCAACTGCTCTCAATAGATATATATATTGAAAGAGCTGTTGGTTTCCATCATGAAGCAATAAGCATCTGACAAACTGACAAAAATCAGACCTCAGTGATTTGCCCAGAAGGTGAGTTTTGCAGGCCCTGTGCAGGCTGGCTCCCTGCAGTTCTCTCTCCCTGACAATTCAGCATTTGAAGCAGTTCATATGGCTGAATCTAGACCCTGAAAGGAGGCCCTCTGCCAAAGCAGCCTACCATGAGCATTCTCTGTGCACACCCCAGCGCCGCTCTTTGCCCGAGGAACACACTGTTGGCAGCCTGAGGACTCCCAAAGAACTTGCTCTTCCACAGTAGCTCAGTGCCAGACCAGAGGAGGGCAATCAGCATCTGCCTCTCCTCATCACCCACTGAGGTGCTCAGCACTGACCTTGGAGTCGGCCCCAATGGGTTTCTTGCACTCCATGCAGGTGTTGGCGCAGAACTTCTCGAAGCACTTGACACAGCAGTGCCGCCCCTCCTTCTGCACATACTTCTTGCCCTGCAGGGGGTCGCGGCAGTAGTGGCAGTCAAAGCGCTCCGACATCGTGCCCACGGTGTAGCTGCCAGGCCCTCCTGCAAAAGCACAGTGGGTGGGGGGGACAACACTGAGGCCCCAAAAACTGCTCCAGATTCTTCAGGCTGTGCAGATCAGTAGGAGGAGGATGGCTCAGGAATAAGCACGTGCTGGTGTTATCACACTCCTCGAGGGCTCCTTGGTAGAGAAAGCACCTTCAGTTGAGGAGAGCTGAGTCCCAAACCAGCCTTTTCCCATCCACTTGTTAAGTGGAAGGATACTAGATTGCTTTATTTACATACTGCGAATCGAGCAAGGGTAATGACACTCCCTGAGAGACCCTTAGTTCATTACTGCAGGCCTCAGTGAAGTCCTGTGTGCAGAAATCATCAACAAACATGAACAGAGGGGAATTGTTTCCATGTTTCCAGTCTGAACCCACAGCCAGCTGCAGCCCTCCAAGGCCTTTTGTGCTGGATAGTTGTGCAGCTTTCAGCTGCCTCTTTTCACCAGGCTTTCACATATAAAATCATAAGGGGAAAAAAAACCCAACAAAAACAAAACCAAGAAAAAATCTGCCTCCATGGAGAGATGCTTCTTCAGGTCATGCCAGCAAGGCTCTGCCAAGGTCTGATGTTCCACCATAGCCAGGGAGCTGTCAGTGGGTGTGGGGGATCTTGACTGGAGGATTTTCTACTTTGGCTCACACTTTCTCCCTAAACACCCATCTCTTCCTGCACTCCCAGTCTCCTGGGATTCAGAGGATTCAGAGACTCCTGGATTCAGGATTCAGAGACCCCTGGAATGCTTTGGGTTTGAAGGAACCTTAAAGATCATCTTGTTCCAACCCCCTTGCCATGGACAGGGGTGCCAGCCACTAGATCAGGTTGCTCAAAGTCTCATCCAACTTGACCCGGAACACTTCCAGGGAGGGGGCATAAGAATTACAGAAGCCCATGGAGTCCCACAGAGGCAGCTCCATCCCTGCCCCTGCTGCTTGTGCCCCCACAGCCGCAGCACTGCAGCGCTCTGTTTCCCTGCACAGCCAACACCCCAGGACACAGCCTTGAACTTTCAGCATCATCACTAACCGGATGGAAGATGTGGCTGTGGTCTGGCAACAGGGACTGCCAAGAGGAAATGTTCTCTCTTCCTGACAGAGCAGCAGTGTCAGCACAGAGCAAGGAAGGGAGAGGACACTGGCCATACAAATTGCTGCTGCCTCCATCACATGGCCTCACCTTGGATCACTCCACCCAGCCCTGGGGGCTACCTTGGAGCCTGTACCTCACAGAGCTCAGTGTACAACAGTGCTTATTCCAGCCATGCTGCTCCAAGTCCAGCACAATTTCCTTTAAAAAACCAAACTGGTAGAGGTTTTGGGGTGCACAGACAGTGTGTCACTCCTGGCTGTGCCCTCACAACAAAGGAGGGTCAGTAGGGCCCTGCTGGGCTCACCCTTGGCTGCAGGATACTCTTGGTCTGCCCTGTTGTTATGGCCTGTTCACACAGATTTTTATGGACATTTGCCCATCCCAGTAATTCCAGATTTACCATCAGCTACAGGGCCCAACCTTACCAGACCACTGCAGCACACCAGGAAGAGCCTAACACAGCCGGGTACAAAGCCAGAGGAGCCTGTACATGAACATTTTGCCATCATAGCAGAGCACCTGCCTCATCTGGGCCAAGGAAGAGTGGGACTCACACTGCAGGTGAGTTACCTTGCAGGTTTTAAAATCCAAGAGTCATCACACTGTCTCCTCTTTGTCACCCTCTCAGTAATATAGGGCCAGAACAAGTTGAACGATTTATATTTCGGAAAGCAGAACAGAGAGTCCTAAAGAAAAGTATCACACGGGGAGGCTGCAGTAGAGGTGGAGGCTGTGTTCACACCCTATTCCTTCCCCTAAAACTGACAGAGGCAGGCTGGAGGCCAAGCTGGTAGGAATTTACTCTATGGCGGGACCAAATTCCGAAAATGCTCCCTTGGCAAGGCCAGGAGAGGTCATGTCCTGCTGACAACTACACCAGCAGGGCTATGAGGTACCTGTTCAAGCAAGTTAAACTGATAAACAGCTGGGAAACATGGAAACTATGTGAGCCACTGCCAACTCTGCAGAGCTCTAGCAAGCAGGTGGGTTTTATTTGGAAGAAACGCAGTTGCAGAGTCCAGGGCAAATGGTATTGAAATGTTCCTGATCTCAGGTTTAGGGTTCCTTTCAAGCTGAACACGTAATCTTGAAAGTATGGCTCAGAGAGCAACATAATCCTGTGTTCCCATGTAACACATCACGCGCTAATGTGAGACACATCACAGCAGCTCTGGATTTCCACAGGCAAATTAATACTGGGCCTGGCAGCCCCCAGACCGGGCTTCTGCCTGCCTCATGCCATCTCACACAGCAGAAAGCCACTCTCGTACACAGGCAGAGGCATGAATTTGCTTCCAGCTTTTCCAGAAGCTTTCTGCCCTCAGTACTATCATTCCTGAATTCCTGATCTAGAGCCAGGAAAGGTACTTCTGTCCCCTTGCCTGCAGTGAAGGTACAGTGGTTGCATTGCCCCCACAAATGTGCTGGCTGCTCGTGAGCTCTGCTCACCTGTGCCATGTCAAGAGCCTACAACAGCCAGACCATCTCCCACGACCCTCCCACAGGAGCAGGCCACCCACAGGGTATGGTGCATAAAAGCCCTGAAAGCCACCAGTGTGTGGCAGAGTGGAGCCCCAGGCCAGTAGCAGCTGTGCTGGGACCACCAGATTATTTTCACCAAATGGAGCAAACATCTGTGGGCACTTCATTTAGGAAACATTCATTTAGTATCCTACAGCTGCTCCCCTCAGCAGTCCTGTTCCCTCTCATGGAAGGTAAACAGAGCAGACATTTCTTGTGTTCGGTATAAAAATAAATGCATTTCTAAAGCCTGCTTGGCAGCAGGTTTGGAGTTGTTTGGAGTTGTTTATTTCCTGTTCACCCTCCAGCTGCACCAGGTCCCCACAGCTTAACTTTCCAGATCTTCCAGGTATATTAACCCTGGCCTGTCTTTACTCTCTGAAAAGTAGGCAAGTTATGAAACTAAGGGCACACTGGATATATGGAAAAATCATTACTTCCTTGGGGTCTTTATTTACTGCCCTCTGCATCACTTCCCATATGAGCAGTGCAGCAGCTGCTGAGCATGGAGGGTAGGGATTCACACCAGAGGTACAGCAGTGCTACAGCAACCCCAAACCAGGGTAAGCACTTACCAAACTACCACTAAAACCCAGAGCACTGAACCTCTGTGCTTCTTTTCACAGTGCTGTGCTTAAAATGAGAGTGGTACATGCAGATGTTTTAGCTTGGAAGTTACTTGAACACAAGTTTCTGTGGCTTTACCTTTACACCAGACTGTGGCATCTCTGAGGTGACAGCCTGGTCAAGTGTCTCTTGTTTAGCCCCAGGAGGATCACGTACCCTGAGGACATGCACTGATCCAAACCCCATGTCAGCTTGACACTTGAGGCCACAGAATGGAATTTAGAAAGCAGAGGAGAAGTATGGACAGGCTGGAACTATTCTCCTGCCCAGGCATGTGCAGAGGATTTTTCTGCTGGAGAGAGGCAGGTGAAAACAGAGAGCACAGGCAGCTGGAGAGAGGGATAAATGCAGAATGTGCCCATCCTTAAATAGCCTAGAGAACCCTCAAAAAGAGATAAAGAAAAATACAGCTATACGTCCAGAAACTAATTCCCCTCTAAGCAAGGTATCCCTGTCCCACCAGCCCTGGCAGGGTGTTCTCTAAATGTAGCTCCCTGATGGATTTGACTACAGCTGGAGGGTGCAAGGCCAGGCCAGTGGCCTTCTCGGGTATCGGTATTTGGCACAAAGGCCCACTGGAATACAACCCTAACATTTACCTGACCACAGAGGTGCCAGTTTGCCACTTGTCCCCTAAAAGCCTCTTCTACTTTTCAGAAACAGCACCTCAGCCCTTGGACAACCACACCTTCCATCCTTCAGAGATCTCAAACACTTGGGCCCCAGGAGCCTCCACACACCTCAAGTGGTACCAATACCAACCAGTCACAGGGCTGAGTGAGGGTCAGGGCCACATCTGCACCCTGCAGCATGGCCAGCTTTGGGATGGAAAGGGTACAAACCTAAGAAGTGCACCCCACAAAAGCTACTGCATCCACGCAAGCCCTGCCTTCCCCTGGGTTCCTGCCATCACCCCGGGCTGGTTCATCCCAGTTCAGCCATACACCCAAAGTAGCATCACAGTGGTTTGCACAACAAACGGAACCAAAGCATTCAGCAAAGAGAGCTGAAGCACAGCTGATAAGCAAAGCACTTAGCACAGGATATGTGTTAAAGTCTCTGGGGAATATGTTTAAATGTGATAAACCACCAAGGAAGAACTTGAAGTGTGGTCTCTAAACACAATAAGAGAAAATGTACTTACACTTTACTGATTATTCTGCCACTTAAGAAAGAAGATGAGGTTGGAGTTAACCCTCTGCCCTACACACAGTTGCATACGGAAGAAAAAGAGCAATTGCTTTTTGACTCTCCAATAATTTTATTTTTCTCAGCAGACTGAGCACACAGCCCCACACTGCCAGGCACTGGCTACACCTGCCTGTTTCAGCTCAGTCCTGGCAGCCCTGGTCTGTCACCTGAGTTACTATTCTCAGCATTCCTCTATGCAATGTCGCATGGTTTCCTATAAATACCAGGAAAACCCTTAAAAGAAGGGTCCTGTTAATCCCAAATGCAAAGTGACACTCAGGAATGCACTGGCACAATGCCCAGGGAAACAAACATTTGCAAAGCCCAAGGAAAGAAAGAAAAGAAATCTCTTGTAGGTCGTTTCTGCTGGGAGGGCTGAAAATAACAGAGCTGTGCTCTCCCATTGCCAGGCTGGGGCACGTGCGAGTCTCGTACTCTATAATTCAAAAATTAGTCTGTTGATAAAATGGAAGCTTCTTTATTTAGAGCAAGAACAGGTCTGAGTTCCTCAGGCGATTGCCAAAAATATTCCCTACGGTCCTATTGCCACCATGTCTGAGCACATCCCAGTCATTACTAAATCTTCACAGTTCCCCAGGGAAGTAGGGGCATGCTATTTATAAAAAAGCAGTGGCCCAGCCCTGCAAACGCTTCTCCCAGGGATTGCTTTGGCACTCAATGAAGAGCTCATCGAAGGCTAACAGGGCACCACTGCCTCGAGTAAGGCTGAGCACTTTGCTAGGCAGAGTTTAAGCAACAAAGTCCAAACCTTTCAAAACTAAACAAATCCTGTTCAGTAACTAACTCTGTGGCTGCATTAAGTTTTGTCCTTTGAGACTCCCCTATTATGTTCCCAGCTATGCCCTGATCTGCCCTACCTCAGCAGCTGGATGCCCTTCTCACACCCAGGTCCTCCCAGGTGCCAAAACTAGATTTTCTCCTTCTCTGGTGGATTCAGCCCCACCCTGAGCAGGCACTGTGCTACTCCCACAGCTGCCCTGGGATTCCCAGTGGTCTGCAGGATCAGACACAGTGCTGTGACTTTTTGGCAGCAGCACTCCAACAGCATCTGCTCAGAACACCCTGCAGCATTTAATATTACAGCATAGCATCAAGTCTCTGAGTTCTTGCCCCAGGACACATCCCCTGAAGAAAATGAGAAAGAAAAAAAAGATATAGCTGGGAGTATAATGGAAGGATGCTACAGCATCAGTCAGTCTTGTGGGCTGAAGTAAAACATCATCTTACATCAAATGATACGACAGAAGTCAGATTTTACTCGCAACGGTGCCCTGCATAACCTGTATGTGCATCCCACAAGCAAATCCTGAGCAGTTATGTGCTGTTCAAGCAACCTCATGTGTGTGCCTTATCTCAGGGAGCTGAGCAGGAAGCTGAGCAGCAAATTGTGCCTTTTCTCCCCAGTTTTGACGAGGCTCTATGTTCCCAAGTTTCATGAGCACCCCTGGCTCCTGGTGTGCAGTAGCTCAGTTTGATGCCCACAGGAGCTGTGCCCCAAACTGACACCCTCTCCCCAGGCATATCCATCCTCAGGACTGTGTCTCACCAAGAGATGCAATGGCACTGTCACTGTACTGTGGTGTAGGGCTGTGAATACGCCCTGGACATGCACAAAACTAGCTTCTAAGAGTCAGATAGGCTTTCAAAAATCCCAAAGAGCTTCTGATGTTCTTCAGCTGCAGGGCTAGAGGGATTAGGCAGGATGGGAAGACACCAGAGAGCTGCATGCCATGGAGACGTGTAAAATATGATCTCAAGATTCCTGTCAGTGTTAATGGAAAAATTAATATTTTCCTATCACTGGTGAGGGTCAGCCCATCTGAACTAAAAGACAAACAGAGAAGAAGGAGTAACCACAAACTTCCCACCAGAGCAGAGCAAACCATCTGGGTTTACACAATGGTCTCCCCTCTGCTCTGGGTTTCTCTGCTCACAGCAATAAACTTGCAGCAAGGAGGAGCATTGTTCCCCATTTTCATGAAGTCTTCCTTAAATAACAGCTGAGCTCCAGCCTTCCCACAGCAGCAGATACAAAAACATTTACCATCCAATGCATTTTACAAAATAAACGAGGCCACCATCACCACTCTGCTCCAGCACCCGTCTCCCACACTGGTTATCAGCCCATTTACCATCAGGAGTTACAGCTGCAGATTGCTGAGGTTTAAGACTGCATTAAGTTATTTCTCTGGCACAGGAGCCTGTTAGCAAAACTTCCCCATTTACCAGGCATACTCCCACAACACCTGGCAGCACCCGCATTTTACCTGTGTGCCTATGGAAAGCCATGGTCAGCAGCCCAAAGTCACCAGCTGCCCCTCAGGTAATGGAGTTCACAGTCTCTAGGCTGATAAGGAGCTGCCCCATTTGATAACATACATTTAAACGGAGGCTATTAATACGGACAGGACTCCTACCAGATGTCCACTCCCCTCCTCAGAGATCACAACCTTAATCCCCCTTGGAAATTCTTACCATTTTAGGTGATCTGAGGGAGAAGAATAGGATCCTGAGACCTCTAGGTCTCTGCAGGCAACAGTCAAATACCTGCCCAGCTACTCAGCACCCAAATTAGTCCCAAAGGCAGAATGAACTCATGAACTTGACCCTATGCTGGTACTATTTGACCTTGGCTTTAGAGTGAGATTGTGTCTCGTAACAGTCCTGAGCTAAATTACAGACCCAACATTAATGCTGCTCTGTCATGGCTGAAGGGAAGAGGTGGGTCACAGCCCCGTGGGGGCCAGAGGGGCCAGGAGACAGCAAGAGACTGTCTTCTGGTTGTAGGGTCCAGAAAGGATGTGGCTGTACCCCTGGGAACTCAGCTGGCAGCCCACAGAAGTACCAGCATATATGTTCATGAATGGGTTGAATTTGCTCTCAACATGGAGGTCATGCTGAAGTTTCACTGCCAGTAAAACTGCTATTTCTGGTCCTTCCCCAGCTTTTTCCCTAAGGAAGTTCACAGCATTAACTGTTCAAAGGGAACAAGTCCCTGAAGAGCAGCACTTAGAAAGATGGGTGTCATGATATGGGGCTTCTCTAGCATCTGGCATGGCTTTAGAGGGCACTGGTTCATGCCTCATACCTCTTTACTGAGGTGCCCACAAAGCTCTAAGGAAGATCCCAGCTCCATGGCTCCAGCCAACCTGTTTCCACCCAAGTCACAGCAGGAGGGGAGGGGACTCTGGCTTGGGGTTCACTCCTGTGGGGACCCCAGGCTGCAGCAGCTCTGCAGCCCCATACTCACTCTGGGTTATGCAACTGCTGCCGGTGACGCTCAGGGCCAGGGGCCAGGGACACCCAGCTGCCAATCCTGCCTCCCCACTGACGCACTGCACAGCCGTGGGAAAGTCACTGAACCTCCCTGACAGCCACTGGGAAGGGCCAATGTTTATCATTCTTTCCAGGGAGCCCATCGTGGTGGTGTCTGGCCTCTGAAGAGCAACCCTGCTACAGCCAGGAACATCTCTGCTTCCTGCTTGCAGAGGTCCCAAGAGCTCCTCAGCCACACACACACGTGCAGAGTCTCTAGCCTCAGCACTTGGAGGGCTTGGTGAGCCCCTGAGCCTTCACACCCAAATTAGCTCCCCAGGCAGCCATGCACAAGCTCAGCATCTCACCAGCATCCCAGTATCTCCAAGTTTCCAATATGGCCTGGAAAAGGCTACTCTTGACAGCATGCCATTCCAAAAGAGCACAGCATGGATCCACTGGTGTAGCAGATTGAGGCTGGGAAACATGCTAAAATACTAATGCACTGAAACACTCTGGCAAGGAAAAACCCAATGTTATTCTGCCCCAGCTCATCTATAAACTCCAGCAAATTGTTTGCATAATTCAGATGGCAACAGGAACCCTAACAACTGGTATTTTCCTGTGCTGATCTTGCTATGCACAGTGTAATATTTACAGACATGAGTTCATTTTTGGCAATGGACATAGAGTTTGCACAATTAACCATTTTCATTCCTTTCTAGTTCCCTACACAAAGCTCTGGCACCCTCCCACCTGGCAGTCATTTCCTACTTTCCCCAGAATGCCCCAGTGTTTCCATCAGAAGCCTTTGCTCCCATCCTGAGAGGTGTCTCTGCATGGTGCTAGCGGCTCCCACGTCCTGACCGGAGGTGTCTGCAATCAGCAGTGGTTTGGCAGCTGCAGAGGGGTGTGGAGAGCTGGGATGGACACTTGGACATCACAACATTTCATGTGCACAAACACACGTGTGTTCACAGCACCACAACAGGCTCAGACTGGAGGAGAGAGGAGAGGGAGAAAGCTTGGCCAAGAAACAGGAGGAAGACCCAGACCTGTGAATGTCTATGGAGCTCCCTGGCACAGCTCACTCTGCAAAGCCCCTTGCTGATCCCCCAGAGCAGACTTTAATAAAAAGGCCATTTTTTTTGAATTTGTGGCCTCCTGGTCCAGCAGCAGAAATGGGCTGGGGAACAACCTTACTGTTGCTCTTGGTTTCCTGCCAGAAACTTTTAGCCAGATGACTTTGGCCAGTTCCCATTTCCTTCCCAAGCTTCTCTTCATCCACACAAGCCCAGGTGATTAAACACAGCACTGGTGCAGGTGTAGCACAAGTGCCAAGGAGGGACATCAATGACCTGTGAAACGTGTCAGGGAGCAGACACCTCCAGGAAAGAGAGGGTGCCCCAGAAGGGAGCTGTGCGAGCCCTGCCTGAGCCCTTATCTGTGCACTAGGCACCCACACACAGGCCCCAGAGGGAAGAGTGCTACAAATACACCAGTGAGGGCACAGCAGGGCATAGCAGGCTTGGGATGTCATATTTTTAACATTAAACCTGTCCTATAGGTTTTCCAGGGCGCTGCCCTGGACACACTGATCCCACCCAATGGGTCCTACTGCAGAGCAGCATGGCTGGGGCATAGTGTCATCCACTCGGATAAACAAATGATTCACATTGTGATTTCCAGAGTATTTTCTTGCCCTAAGAATCCTTCCAGAAAAGGTCTGGGCCTCTCAGCTTGCTCACACATCCTGCTGTCACTCAACAGGCAGGAACTCCTAAAGAGAGCTGTTCTAACCCAGGCATTGATGAACTATTAGTCACCATCAGCAAAGAAAGCAGCAGTAAACACCAGCAGCAGAGCACCTGTGCACCTCTTAAAGTAATGCTGTGCCTCCTGCTTCCACACATGCTGCTGGCAATGGACAGTGCACCTGCACAGAAAAGCACACTGTCATTCACCAGGCTCCCCATAAAATGAGAGTACCATACTTCTCCCTACCCTTCCTGTCCTGAGGGAAGATCAATTTTTAAAAAAATTTTATTTTAAATGTCTCCGGTTGCATGCATGTGTCCTCTCACAGCAGAGCACTCCTGCCCAACAGATCTCGGTTGCAAACTTCCTTGGCTCTTCCTAGGCAGAAACAAAACAATTTTTAAAAAACATTTCTTTGTTTGTTTTAATATAAAGACAAAGTTTGCAGGAAGACAGCCAGTAGGAGAGTTGGGTTTGAGAGGAGAGAGGACACAGATACAACTCTCTTGAAGGAAAAGCTCTTTTCTGTTGTGGCAGATCCATCAGAGAGACGTAAAGGGCAGCTGTCCCCAATGCCACAAAAATACTGGACAGGTCTGGCACCAGGACTGACACTGGGGGCTGATCCAGCTCTCAGTATCCAACATGCTTCCTGCTCCCAGCATTGGCAGAAGGCATTGCAGAGCAGTGTTTCCAGATCATCTGGAGAGGACTGGCAGGGGGTGATGGCCCCTACTCCCCCCAGCCAGAGATCCTGCATGACACAATCACACCTGAACCAGAATGGGGATTTTCTACCTAAGTCCGTCCAAAACTGGACAGTTTCTCTTTGAAGTATCCCAAAAATGCTCCAGAACTCTCAAATCAAGCTCTGCATACAAGGATGTGCCTCTGCACCCCTGGAGCATCCCACAGGCACTTGCAGGAACACAGGGCAGAGACAGCCAGGATGTACCCACATCCAGAGCAAAACCAGCAAGGACATCACTGCAGTGACAGGGGAATGAACCCACCAGGCACCAGGGAAGCCCCTGGTGTTCTCAGGGAACCAGCTCAGAGGGGACAGCAGAGAAGGAAAGCAGCAAGACATGGCAAAGGCACTATTCCTCCATGCTGAACTCCAGTTGACAGCTGGGTCAGAGTGGTGTGCTGAGCCTTTCAGTGCCAAGGGAAGCTTTTAGATCAGCTGTGGAGGGGTAAAGGAACTGGGAATAGATTTATATGGAAGCAGATGCAAGGCAGGCAACCTTCAGGAGCTCAGATACAGCATGAGTAGAAACAAAAGGCAGCAAAGAAGGCAGCATAAGGAGAGAAAAAAAAGGGTGAAGGCTGTAGTAGTAGACAGGAAGGAATGGTTAAGAGATAACAGAGCTGGAAATAAAGGGACCTGAAAAAAAGCAAAACCAGGAAGAGATATAAATCAGGTTTTTCCCTATCTGCCTCCATCTACAAGCTGGACTGTTTCCAGGACTATTCCCAAGGCAGCTCCAAATTTATTTCCCTGTTGCCATCTGCTCTGTGGCACCCCTCCACACACGCTCCCTACTGGCACTTCTTCCCATCACCTGTTGCTGGCATGGCAGACCTCTCGCTGCTGCTGAGAGCCAAGTGCCACTGAGGCCTGGGGGGAGTGTCTGCACATAAATCAGGAGCTGCTTTGTAGTCCCAAAGCTTTGTTCAGGTCCCATTCCCTGTCCTGGCTATGGCACTGTGGTTGGATGCAGGCAACAAACAGCCCCATGGCAGCAGCCCCAGGCTCCAGAGAGGACAGGGGAGAGGGGAGGCTGTAGCAGGTGCTAGACAGAGCTGGCTTTGAATCAACTTCACAAGAAAATCCATTTCCTCCTATCCCTCCTTCTCATTCATGCATTACAGATAAGATGCCAAGACTGTATCTCCCAGCAGCAAGGATGTTGAGTGCCTGCTGTAGTCCCAGCAGTTATTAGACCTTCAATGCAAGCTCAAAAAGGGACAGCCCCAAAAGACTGAAGATTTTTAAAAAATCTCTTGCAAAGACAAATGTCTTAGTCTTTAAACACACTTGCGTAAACGTGAGCTGTGTTTCTCTTCCCACTTCTGTCTCCCATGTCCTTTTGCTGTGAAAGTGCAGGCAGCAGACTGGGAGGCTCAGCAGGCTGCCCACAGCTGGCTTCATGAACTGCAAGATGAAAAGCACAGGTCTGAACATACTCATAAACATCAGACAACCCTAAGGGGAGACAAAGACTTCCTCTGCTCCTCTTGGGAGAAAGATCCACATATACTGCCAAGACTGGTCTGATTCAGATACCTCATAAGAGCACCAAGCCCGTAACTGGGCTAAAAATCTTCAATTTCTGCATTTACCTCTTCCTCCCCAGCAGCCCTAAAACTGGGTAATGCACAGATCCACCTAGCAGTGCTGTGGTGCCTCTCAGTCACTTCCACCAGGTGATGTGGTCTTGGGAGGAGCCATGGGGCCAACCAGCTGCACCACAACTCAGTTATTCCCCAGTTTATTACCCCAAAGCTTCACACTTAGGACAATGGAGCTCCTTAGGGACATCTTGGCCAACTTTAGGTCTTTCTTTGTTCAAGTTTAGTTGCACTTGTGCAGGAGGAATGATCAGTGGAGCCAGACATGAGGCAAATATTTGCCAGTCACAGCTTTCTCCTCATGGCTTAGCCCTTGCTTCAGAGCTGAGAAAAGTAACTCAAGTCTCTGTCAAATAAATACCACAGTGATCCAGCAAGGCAGCATGGCAGTCTTTCCCAGCACAGACAAGGTGTGAGGAACAGGCACAGCAATATAATCCTGCCATACCCACACAATAAATGCTCATGTCAGGGCTTCACCAAGCAGTGAGTGAGCCATCAATGAAATTATATTTCACAGTGTCCATCAGGCTCTCTGCACTTCTAATAGCTCCCAATTCCTTCTTGTGGGCATAGCAGCTGGCTGGACCATGCTCTGCCCCAGGGAGGTTAAACAGTTCATTGTAGAGCACATGGAAGGAAGTTCAGCTACTAGGTTTGCTCTACTGCTTGAAAGCTGGGTCATTCCTTGGAAATCTACCCACTAGGAGTCAGAAATTAGCAACTACCCAGACATCAGCTACAACACACATGCTTTCCAGCATCCTCTGACACCCTTCTGTGTTCATTCAACAGGACCTGGCAGCAAGGAAGACTCACAAGGTGGGTGCTGCAGGCTCTGCCCAAGCTCTTCCTCCAAAGACTGGGAATGCTCTCCATGTGATGTTTTCTAGCAAAATATCATGTTCCTGGGAAGCTGCTGGGCAGATAGTTCTGCAGACTTCCGTCCTCTGCCCACACAGGACAGTGGGCAAGCCAAATCCTCACACCAGCAGTGCTCTGTGGCACCAAGAAGCATTGGTGTTTCCCCTTAGAGATCTTGATTTTCGGGGGAGAAGGGCTGTTTGTGGAAGGACTGTGTTTCTGGCAAAACATTCTCCAAAAATTCAGCATGTTAGAAAAACTGAGGATAGAAAACTTCAGCTCAGGTGGTCAGAGAAGGGCAAAGCAAAAGCCCTGCCTGGCTAAGAGTGAAGACAGGCCACCTCTTTGATGAAGATGTGCCCTTCCAAGCATTGGCATGCCATTGGGAAGACTCCCTGGCATCCAGTACACCATCAAAGCACTGCCCGAACTTGGCGCAGGCCACAGGGCCATGCCCGCAGCACTGATTTAGAGCTGACAGAGCCAGTCCTGGCACACAGTTTTAGCAGGAGAAGCAGCCCAATACCCTGGGCAGGACAGTCGCCTTGAGCAAGATTAACATTTGGCTGTCTGCACCCTCAGTTGTTAGCCAGAGCTGGTGGCTGAAAGGACAAAATCACCCTTGTTACGTGGCCATTTTAAAAATAACCTTTCCCAAAGCCCCACAGTGCATAACCCTGTGTCAGTCTCAGCTCCAAGAGCTGAAGGGGATCAGCTTGCAGGGCTGACGGGTATTTTTGGGCACTCTGACTAATTGTCAGGACATATGGTGAGCATCCTTTACAAGGAAAAAGAAAGCTGCGAAGTCTCCTCCAGTGAGGCCTAAGGGGTTGGATTAGACACGAGAGTTATTTTCATAAACCTCTGCTTTAGGAAGGTTTGATTTAACTTCCAGCTTCAGATAAGTGCAGTTTAAAAATGGAAGAACATATCAACTTCCTTGCACCCCAACATGAAGGGGTGGGCCAGGCTGGGCCACATTGCACCAACAAGTGCAGAAGTGGAAACTCTTCACCTTGGAGTGGCTTCAGATTCACAAGTGCTTCTTTGGCACCACAGTGAATATTTTGCCAGTTGTCTCCCTCTTCCTCCCTCCACTCTTGGGAGCAAGAGCTCCAGCTCAGAGGCTCTAGAGCCTCCAGAGCCTTGATGTCCTGCAGCCCTATGCGAAGTGCTCCTCAAAGGCCACATCCTCTGAGAGGTACAGAGATCAGCCAGTTCTTGCAAGCTTATTTACCATTAAAAAGATTTTATTCTAAAAGCAACCTGTTTTGAGTGGGTTTTCTTGTTGCAGTTCCTTGCTGCTTCTCCTCCAAAGGGCATCTTTCACCAACCTGAGCACCTCACCAGCACTTCACTCATATGCCAGTTTAAGCCAGCACTCATCCAGTTCACTTTCTCTACGCTTACTAAGACAGCAAATAAAGAACCCATGTGCAACATCTCCACAACATCCTGGGAAACACAAGCCAAAGCAGCCCATGTTTCCCCACCACTTTTCTCTCCCTTTCAGCCCAGAAGCTCTTTGGGACGCTTTAAGCCCCGCTGCTGTCTCAGCCCGTACTGTTGGCCTATGGACTTTTTCTTTCTCCTTTCCCTGGTGTATATCAAACCTTGCTCTTCTCACTAAGCAGACACAGTGCACCAGAAGCACACACATCTCAAGATGACAAGAGCTCTCTGAAGTCTCCAACAGTGCTCTCTGTACATTTTCTCCCCGAGGTGCAAAGTAATTTCCACTGAGGATAAGTGTTGTCAGTTCAATTTCTAATAACGGCATTAAAATGTATGAGCCATTTCTCTGGAGTCAGGGATAATATTTTCAAAGTGCCTGTGTGATACAGGAATGTAAATCTCATTTTTCATAAAGCGATAAGGATCCTGAGTCTCTCTGGAAATATGTCAGATCAGAGCCGGGCAAGGACTACACAGGAAAGCATTCATTCCCTGTAGGGTCGGCCAGAAAACACAGCTTCAAATATTAAAAAAAGGAACAAATATCTTTAAATCTTTTATCAGGGTTAGGTTTCAATTTCAGCCAAAACCAGAGATCCCCAGCCCAGAATGGTTTTCAGAGCCCTGCCCTGGTTTGTGGCATCCCAGCTGAGTGTCATTATCCACAGGGTAGAGGCTGTTTTGGAGAGGGAAGCAGGGGAATTCTTCTCCCCCAACATACACCTGTTATAAATAAGAGACCAGATCATCAATTTAACAATTACCCATTCATTTTATATTTCATTGTAGTTTATTATTCGTTACCTGAATGTTATATTTCCTCCTTTATTAACAGTTACTGCTAAATTACCCTGTTGCTGTAAAAAACCCCACTCCTGTAAGCTACTCCTTATCAGCATATGTTAATGTAAGGAATTTATGGCCCCTCTTACCCTTCCCCCTGTTGCCTAGCTACCCACCCCCTGCCACCCAAAGGCCTGTCTGAAGATACCAGAGAGAAGAAAAAAAACAGAAAACCTGATATGCAAACGGAAGCTGAAAGGACTCTTGGGAGAACCAACAAACCTCTAGAAAAAACAAGTTAAAAATGAGCCAACAAACTTTTTAAGAAAAATCAACCTGATTACACGATCAATTAGAAGGAGAACTACCAGCTGGCCACCTTTTGGGTTTCCTTTTTGGTCACCATAAACAAAAAAGGGTTGACTGAGAGCACCCCCCACTCTGATGATAAGTTGAAATTGCCTTCCTGGCCACTCCCTTGTGGGGAAGAGAAGGCCTGGCTTTATCACTTCGAGTGGCAAAGCCGAATTCCTCCTCCCCTACGCTGAAGCTGGGAGCAGCGGAGGTGTGCGCAGCCTGCCGGGCACCCAACCCAAGCTGATCACTTTTAATAAAGGCTTTTAAAGGACTCGCAGTCCTGCCCGAATTCATTTCAACACCCACTCTAGTTTTTTGGCAACCTAGCAAAATTTGAGTTCCTTCAGTGTCTTGGAAATGTTAAGATCAGTAGACTAATATTTGGTAAGAGACAGTTCAGGCCAAAGGAGTGTGGGGAGGTGAGGTTACTGAAACTGCTAAATTTCATCCCACTCCTCCACAAGGCCAGGGCATTCAGAGCCAAGGGAAGATGTCTCCTCTCCCATGCTCCTCCAAGGGTCTCAGAGCATCTCTGCATGTTACAGCATTTCTATCAGTGCTGGCTCTTGGAGCAATGGCAAATTCTGAGTGCAGTTGAAAGAAGTGGTCAATAGCTAACTCATGTAAACTATTGGGAGACAGCAAATGTTAGTTCCAACAGCAAATGTTAATTACAAAACCTAAGCAGCCAGATTCGCCCTAATCTTGTCAAGATAAAGGGGACAAAGATCATTCCTGAAAGGACGACGCATGCCCCAGGGAGAAAGGTGAAAGGTGCATTGTGAAGAAGACTACGAGCCTTCATCAAGAAGACCCCTGAGGAAGAAGAGGAGCCTTCCTCAGTGCGACCACCAGAGTGCACAGCGCATTGCGTGGCACATATGCTAATGGTATTAATGACTTCCGAGAAATCATTTGTATAACCACACCTGTCCCAAGGAATGTGATGAATATTCATGATTTAACCCATAACAGTGTGTTGTGAGCAGCACCGCTGTGTGTGTGTTCAGAGGAGCAATCCCCCACACACCCGGCGCCGAATAAAGCAAATACCCACTTCTCCGACTCTGTCTCTGAAGTGTCTCCTGGCCTGGTTCGGGGCGATTCACAGTCATTAAACACAAACTTTGGAATAAGAAAAGTGAGATACTTAGAATAGTGTTTGATTTTAAACTTAGAAATAAAACAACTGGAGTTGGTAAAAGCACTTGAGTGTTTGATTAAGCCATCCCCTGCTCTGGGACTGGATTCAGGTCCAAAAAATTATTTTTTTTTCTTTTTCAAGTAGCAGAGAGACAATAAATTCAACGAGCAACACAGTCTGCAAAGAGAAACAGCCATTCTCAATACAGTCGCTGCAAGCTCTGCAACTACTGCCCACATCCAGCTCTTAGAGGATGGGCTCCATATGACAGAAGAGCAGTGCTAATTGCACACAAATGCTAGAGAAAGCTGTCAAAAACCTAAACCAGATGTGAAACAGCGGTTTGCTTTCTTTTAAAACCAACTTGTGCAACCACATTGTATGAGAGCCCGCAAGCACTGTGTCCCTCTGGGAATGCTGCAGGACAATGGGAAAAGGGTGAGGTTTCCAAATCATTGAGGGCTTTTCCTGCAACTGCAAGGACTCTGCTGTCCCTTTGTTAAAGTTATATCCCTTGAGACAAATTCTCAGCTGTGCTAGAAGGAAGCTTGGTAGGAAGCCTTGCCTGCTTTGTGCCAGTGCTGAGCAAGGTTAGGCTTGGTCCTGGATCTACAAAGCACAGCAGTGGGTTTAGTCACCCAGAGACAGCCAAGAGACAAACACACCTTGATACCAAGAAGGTGAAACACTGGGGGAGGACACAGGGAAGACCTGCAGGGATGCCTGTCCTGCTCCCAAGCATTAACATCCAATGCTGCACCCCTGTCCTGGGTTACCGTGTATTCTATTACCATCTTCATGAGCTATTGAAACCAGGTGTAGCAATGTTCCCTGCCTCCTCCCTCCGGACTATCTTCTGTTAATGGTCCCATCAATGCCTTGCCTCATGACTCACCATCCCATTGTGAGATGCTCCACCCGGGGGGAAGGAGCCAGGCATTCCCTGCTGGATAAAGTTTGGGGGTTTTGCAACAGAAGGGAGAGCCTTTCCCGCTGGATTCCCAGAGGGCAAGAGCTACACAACCACCACTGGACTTTCTGAGGAAGACTGGACCTTTTCTACAAGATCACCGCTTCAACAGAACCACTTCAAAGAGAACTGCAGCTATCACCTGATTGGACTGCTACCAGCACCCTGCCCGGCAGGTGCCAGGTTACCCTGACTCTGTCAGGTTAAGCCAGTGTTTCTGTATTATTGTTTTGCTATAAATATATATATATATGTATATATATATATTTGTAAAAGAACTGTTATTCCTATTTCCCCATATCTTTGTCTGAAAGCCCTTGATTTCAAAATTATCATAATTCGGAGGGAAGGGGGTTGCATCTTCCATTCCAAGGGAGGCTCCTGCCTTCCCTTAACAGACATCTGTCTTTTCAAACCAAGACAAACCCACAGAAAACAGATGACACAAAGGAACATCACACACCACACGTAAACAATTCACATTAGACTAGCACTGTCTCACCTCCAAAGAGCTGCTGAAAACAGATGATAAAATGCTTCAAGTAGCATTTGTAGGTTTTAAAGCTTTTTAGCACCCTGCTCAGTTATGGGCAGTTTGGGGTCACGGTGGCTGGGGCACAGGGCTGTACTACGCAGCAGGGTCACATGGACTCAACCCCAGCTGCTGGGACAGCCCAGGTGCACCAGAGCACTGCCCACCTTGCAGCTATAAAAGGTGAACTCATGTCTGTCTTACCAAGATCTCACTCAGCTATATGTCCTCACATGAAAATCACCTTCTTTCAAATGTCAACTGCTCTAAGAACCAGGGTTTCCTGAAGCCTTTCCCTGAAGCTGATGGCTGAATGTACTGGTGGCACTGAGAGCTGTCCATGATGCTGAGGGACTTGGTTATGTCACCAAAGCATTTCATACATGGCTCCAGAAAGGAGCTGGAAAAAATCGACCTGCAGTCCTGGAAGCGACTTGCAAGAACACACAGTTTTACAGATCCCTCCATGATCAGAAAATTATAATAAAATACTTCCAAAATACAAGATACCCCTGCTGAGACCAATCTCTTTTTATAGATGCAACCTTCATTCCTTGCTTCAAAAAGCTATGAAGTTAATCCAAAAAAATGATTGTGTTTTTGCATCATGTGAGTAGGTTCACAGATCACTTTTCAGGGGTTCAACTTTTGTTTGCATTTGTGCTATTGATAATTGTTCCCTGTTTTCATTCACTGGTAACTATGTCTTAAAAGATTTGCTGAAATCAATCAGTGGGCCTCTGGTAAGGGGGTCATGCATTGCTTCATCGAGATAGCTGTCAGGTGACGTTCTCATGTGTTTCTGCATAATTTCATGAATTTGATAATTCAGCAATAGGGAGCAAAACCCAAGCAGAGACCACTGCCACACCTTTGTCAGCCTCCGCCCTGCAGTACCGTGATGCAGAGAGACAGGCAGTCCTTCCTCCTACAGATGGACCTTTTCAGTTAAAAGTTGTACCTCAGAAAATGCGAGTTCATTGAATCAAGTGCATCTGGAAACATCTCTGTCTTAGCCGAGAAAGGTGCAGGATGCTACAGGAGCCCTGCCTGGGCTGCCAAGAGACTGAGTGCATCACAGCCTCCTTATCCTGCCTTTCTGAGGCACAGCTGGCACCCCACGAGAGCCCACTCCAACTCCAACCTCCACCAACCGAGAAAAGACATCTCTGCTTGCAGCAGCTGCTCCCACAGTGCCCACTGTCCCCAGGCAGGCGGTGACTCCAAAAGTCCAGTCCTGACCTACTTAAACTGGGGACACTTCAGGGTACAATAACACCAGAGTCCAAATTTTCAAGCTCCTGCTCCAGGTATGTTGCAGAGGAGGGTGAGGTTTTTCCAAGCTCTTCCTCCAGACCGTGGAGCAGCAGCAGGGAAAGGCTCTGCCATGGTGGTGGTGGTGTCAGCGGACTGATGCTGTGTTTTTCCCACAGAGTCCCTCGTGGAGACGCTTAGGTGGCACTCTTCCAGCACACACGCATGCACACGACCTCACCCCCCCAGGTAGTCGCGAGCAGCCACTCTCACAGTCTATGCGTGTTCCGGAGACGAAAAGGCGAGAGGGACTCTTTGCATGCAGTTCCGAGGTGTTTATTGGTTACCGAGAACCAACGCTCTCAAAAGGGGGGCAGAGGCAAAGAACAAAGCCCACGGGTGGTTTTTATCCCAGAGGGTCCCAGGGGCGGGCAGAGCATCAGAAGCCAGTAGTCTGAGGGCTAGGGGGGTAGAGGCAGGGTTGAGTGACATAACAGGGGCCAATGGAAGAAGGGAGGGGAGGGGGGAGAGGACCAGGGGCCAGTGGGGTCTCGATGAAGGGAGAACTTTCTGGCACAGTGGTGTGGGGACAGACCACTTTTTAGTAACACGGGACTCAGGCATCGCAACACTCTGCCTCTCAGTACTCCTGTCGAACCAGATGCTTAGAAACAACCCTTATTTACAAGTCAAGCATCTCAGTTTTCCCTACAATCCTTTAGAAGTTTCCAGTATAGGGGAGATGGCAGAGAAGGCCACGTTTGCAGTATCTTAACCCACCCCAAGGGCTCTCCAGCCCACAGTCCCACGAGGAATGTCATTGCCATGCTTCCAGGAATTGTAAAAGCCCTGTCTCAGCATCCAGCTTCACGTAGCATCCCCTGCACGATCTCATTTACAAGGCAAAAGCTGTTTGGCAAAGCAGCTCACACAGCATCCAAATGTCGATGGAGCAGACAGCATTCCTGGCACTGGCTCCCTTTCCATCCGGCTGCTCCGGCTCATGCACAGACACTGCTCCAAGGATGAGCTCATCTCTATTTCAGGTTCAATTTGCACTTGGCAATCTCCCTGGTAACCAAAACAAGATACTCCTTGGTTTATAAAAGATTTATTGGTTGTTTGGTTCAGTGTCTAGTGGAACACACAGAGATTTCTCTGCATTCCAGCACCGCCACAGGCTGGGGGAAGAGCTGGAGAGCAAGAGGTGCTTACAGCAGTGCTCCGGAGATGGATGGTGTGAGAACTGCAGGGCAGAGGGGAAACTGCATTAGGGCTCACCCCAGCGACATGCAGCTGGGGAAAGGAGGTGTAAGGCACGGCTTTCACTCACACACGCCCCAGGTGAACCTTTATGGCAGCCCCCTGACACCCCAAACAAGTGTTACAGTCTCTCCAGCACATCAGAGCAACCACAGGAATGCTATTTGCAGTCCTCTCCAGCCAATAATCTGCAAATCTTTCCCCAAACAGGAATCGTGTGTCCCCCACCCACTGCAAGAAACCCATCCCACCACAGGAACAGAACCAGAGTCAAAGCTTCCACCTTCAGCTATAAATCCTTATGGTGATAATGGCATAAGAGAGAAGGAAATATTATGTCAAGGGGTGGATTATGTGTTCTAGCATCCACCAAAGCAAATCCAGACAGAATTTAACAGATTTGCATCCCCACCTGATGCCCTTGTGCTGCTGTGAGGTGAACATGGGCTGCTCTCCAATCCTGATACCATACTGTCATCCTGGGCATTTCCAGAGGCAGCACTGAAATATGTTATACATCAAGTGGCATTCACCTGGCAGGCTGTCCCTTGGGGAAGCATGACTGCCTTTCAATGAGCAGAGCAAGGGTAGACAGGAAACTGTATTTGCATGTGTTGAGTGAAATACATAGCTCTGTGTATTTTTAAAGTGAGATGAGACCAGAGAGAGAGAGAGAGAGAGAGTGAGAAACCCTTGCACCCTGGGCTGTTTATTACTGCCTCTCCACAGTACTGTCAGAAGCAAGACCGCATCAGGACAATGCTTAGAGATCACCAGGGAATTTCTAAGTGGAAGGAAAGCCACTCAATCTCCAGATTATTCTCTCCAGTTACCCAGTCCAGATGAGGACCACACACCTGTGTTCTGGAGGTGCCGTCTGTGTTTGCATTTCCTCAAACCACTGACTGCCCTGTGGTTAATGCTATACCAAAGAGCACGACATGGTGCCAGGCCCCTGGAATGCTCTCAGGATCCTGACACTTCCTCCATGGGCTCTTCAACTGAACAGGCATCAGTCAGAAACTCATCAAACTCATCCACTGGATGAGGTAAGTCAAACTACAAAAATCTCTATAGCACACAGCAAGAGCATTGTGAGTGCACACAGCTGTCCCAAGGCAGCAGTTTCCTGGGATGCTGCAGCCCTGTGGATGACACACCTACCAGGAATTTTAAAGAGCTCTTTGCTATCTCAGTGCAATGAGAAGAGGGGGAAACCGAGAGGCACAGAAGGAAGTGGAAAAGGCTCAAGAGTCCAAAAACAAGACGATAAGACAGAAGCTGGAAAGGAAGGCAGGCAGTGCCTCAGAAGTGACTAATTCCAAACCTTCGCTCCAGTATTTATTATAGAAAAGAACAGATAAGAAAGGCTGATGGTAAGAACTGCCAGGGGCAGTCAGTCCCAAGGTAAACAAATGGCAAATGCCTTGGGAGCAGCCTGCCAAGTCCGGATGGTTCCCACATCTTGGGGCATTTCTTTAAAAGAAAAGGTATTATTTTCTCCCACACCAGCATCCTCCCAGGAGGGGGGGGGGGGGGGCTATATTTAGGGTAGTGTCGTAGTTAAGGGGATCTTTGGTCAGAGACTACTGGAAGCACATGAAAACTAAATATTCCCAAATGAAGGCTCTGAGGAAGAGCTGGAAGCCAACTCCCTGCAGGAAAATCAACCTAACAACCACTGTGGGCTGGACCAGACATGGCTTTAGTGTGATGAACCATTTCTATTTTTCTTAGCACAAGAAAGGCACGTCCAGCACTCTGGTTCATATGAGAGAGTTTTGGAGGATTGAGGGGATTTTTTGCTCAGTCCAAGCAAAACAGCAAGACCAGTTCTTTCTCTGCCAGAAGCTCTGAACTCCTCTGCAGCTGAGAGCTAGTGTAATACAAGAATCCTCACACTCTGGGACAGCTACTGCAGTGCTAAAGGGATCTTGAAGCAAAATAGGTGGAGGATTATAGATCTGTGTACCAACTGTGCCTCCCTGCAGGAGTCCCTTGGCATATGGAGCACGTGCAATTTCTTGTGAACAGGGGTCTCTTAAGCACTATCATTTCAGCAGACAGACACCACTGGAGCCAGCCAGTATTTGATTGGAAGCTCCCTCATATGTCAAAGCATCATAAAGCATGAAGGTCTCTTATGTCTTGAAGACACCTGGAAGGATTTTCTGGGAGAGAAAGTTTTCTATTACATTTGGTCATTTTAGCTATTTTTTCCTGTTCTACTTCCCCATCCACATCACAGCAAAGATAGGAGAACATATTAATTTCACTGTAGCTCTGCAGTTCACCAAACTATTAAATCTCAAGCTATGTCTGTTAGGCAGCCTCTTGTGAGGCAGATTTTAGTCTCCTCTTTTCCACTCTGCTCGTTCCCCCTTTCCAGGGGTGGAAAGGGATTAGAAAAAAGGAAGCCAAAAAGCTGCCCTGCAGTGCTTCTTCCCAGCAGGAATAGTTTTTCCCTGCTCTTCATTAGATGTCTGAGTGACAAGTGGCATTCTGTATTTGATCCCAACAGATCACAAATGCAGCCATGTCCCACCACTTTCAATCCCTCACAGTTTGTGACTGTTGGCTGCCAGCTCACTCCACAGACAGTTCTGCCAAGTAGCGGGAGGAGGGATGTATCCCAAATGACACCAATCACTGAGGTCACCTCAAGGAACAGAAAAAAGATGAGGCACATATGTGGAACAAGTGGGTCTTCTGAAAACATCAGTCCAAAGTCAAAAGAGTTTGAATTTCTTATTTACAAAAATAATGCAACTCTGTAACACCATCCAAACCAAAATTGTAACTCTACCTGAAAGTTTCCAGTCAGGCACACAGCAAAATAGCTGCCCTTCCACCTTGGATTGCAGCTCCATCACTGCCGGGAACCCTGCCCTAGCTCTCCAACTTCTTCCAGGGAACTCTAGTTCAGCCTATTTTGAAAAAGTGCTTCCAACCCTGTCTATCCCATTCCAGCATGGCTATAATGCAATCCTTGCCCTACTTTAATTTTCTCCAAAGCCTTAAATGTAATTTTAGCCCTGTCTTGCCATAGGACACAAACCCCATTTCCCATCTATTCTGATGGAGATGAAAAAGCTGGAGAAGCAGAAGAGCATCCATCCGTCCATCCATCTGTCCCTTTGTCCCACACAAAATGCCATGCTCTCTTGCTCTGAGAGTAGGAATTTGCTCTGGCAGCATTCTTGGCACTACACATGCCTGAATCACTCTGGAGGTATCAAGGGCCAGCTCCTGCCTCAGTGTGTGTTGCAGGGAGGGTGAGCACTGGCCCATCAAGGGCTTTTCGGTGGCTTTCCAACAGCAGCTTGGAGCAGATCAAAGCCTTTGCAGGAAATACTCCAAGCAGCAAGATGAGCCATTTTTGGTAGGAGAACTTTGCCTACAGGCCTGGGAAGGTTTTGCAGAAAGCTCATCACACACCAGCCTCAGCCTCTTGGCTCCAATTCATTCCTACAGAAGCCACCTGGGGTGATATTCTCAGAGATGGCTTTGGGCTGCTCATCTACAGAAAGTCTCAGCTAAAGCACACTGGGGAGAGGAACATGCTGGGCTATATCTTGTCCCTGAAACCCAGGGAAGCCCCAGTCCTTTGGTCCTACACCCAGCCAAGTGGCTGCAAACAGGATTTTTACTGGACCCAAGGATAAAAGAACTGAAGCCAGAATATATGGCACAGTCCTTCCAAAACCACACTGCAGAAGTGTGTATTTATCTAAATAGCATTTAGTTCTTTAGAGTCCAAGTGTCTCAAGAGCCATCTGCTTAAAACTCCTCCCCAAATAGAGTATCCAAATGAAATACGAGGTCTCTTTCTCCCTCCCACACTCCCTCTGCCAAAATCAGGCATGAAATGACTGATCTCAGGCATTTCTTCTTTGTTACTTTCCCTGTCTGCATTTCTATAACAGAAAAATGAAATAAAAAGAGATCCCAATGAATCAAGCTGTAGTATTTTGACTTACAATGCATTTTGTTTTTTATGAAATCACAGGTCAGTTCTGGGAAGGTTTATTGCATAGACATGATTTCCATTATCTTTTCAAGCAAAAGTGAGCCCACCATGCTCAAGGTGTAGAATTGAATCTGAAAGCTTAGCTTTGCTACCTTTGCTCTCCTACCAGCAGGGCACAAGGTGACAGTAGCTGGGGACCATGAAGGTGACAGACAGGCATTGACTGCTTGGCTCAGCCCTCCACACATCTGCATCTCCCTTGTGGGAGACTGACATCAGAGCCTGCCCATGGCTCTACAGGGAGCTGTTCTGATTTAGGAACAATCAAAACCAATCAAAAGCATGAGCAAACTTTGCACATTGCTGGTGGTGAGGCTTATCTTGCTGCATTTAATGCCACTGGGACTTCAGGGCTAAGCAGCACCACAAAAAGGGAAATGCTAAACGCAGGCTTGTGTGATCCTTGGCTCATCAGCAAAGATCAGAGGAATTTTCCACCTAAATCCCCCAATGCATCCACTGGTTGTGAATAAACTTAAAAGAAAATAATTCACACAGGCTACTGCTGAGGGGAGTATTATTCCTGGCTCACATCTGCCTCTCTGCTCCACTTTGTGAGACCTCACCTGTAGAGCTGCATCCAGCCCTGGGATCCCAGCATAGGAAGGACATGGTGGAGCTATTGGAGTGAGTCCAGAGGAGACAATGATGTGCTCTGAGAGCTAGAGCATCTCTCCTATGGAGACAGGCTGAGAGAGCTGGGATTGTTCAACCTGAGGAAAAGGAGGCTCCGGGAAGACCTTACTGCAGTATTATATTTCAATACTTCAAAGTGGCTCACAAGAAAAATGGGAACAAACTTTTTATCAGGGCCTGCTGCACCAGGACAACGGGCAAAGGTTTTAAACTGAAACAGGTTAGATTTAGACTATATACAAGGAAGGAGATTTTTACACTGGCAAAACCAGTAAAACACTGGCACAGATTGCCCAGAGAGGTGGAAATGCCCCATCCCCGGAAGTGTTCAAGGCCAGGTTGGACAGGGCTCTGAGCAAGTTGATCTAGTTGAAGATGTTTCTGTGGACTAAATGACCTTTACAGGTCCCTTCCAACCAAACTATTCTGTGATACAAAAGGAAGTAAGTTGCTTCTTGGGGGCAAGGAGGTCAGTTCCTTAAACTTTTTGTTACGTCCTAGTGCAATGGGTGTGGACTGCAAGTCATATTCATGTGATAAGGATTTAGATTACAGATGAAGTGCATCCTACAGCATCACTACCCTACCCATGGACATGAACAGGGACCTGACTGGGCTCCCACCAGCTGCATCATACCATATGTCTGGATTTTCCATTCATGGTACAGTTCAATGGAAAGGCTGCTTCCAAAATAAAGGCCAGCCAAGATAGGCTGGAGAGTGTTTATTTTCAAGTGTTTGAGTACCGTAAATGTTGCCTCCTTTTGAACAGCTGCCATTGTTTCTATCCAAGCAGAGAATTATACCAGCATACAGGGAGACAAGGCATCACTCACAGCAGGGAATAACTTCTGTTAGAAACAGTTCAAGAGCCCAATCCTAAAAACCTTCCCCAGCCAAAATTCCCAAAAAGCAGTGCACCTCAGAAGCCAGCTGCGAAATCCCAGCCCTGAACTCGTTCCTCAGAGCCACAGTCCAAAATCTGAGCAACTGCCTTTCTGCTGCACTGAGATCTGGAGGTGTTTGGGGTTTTTTGCACTTGTGGTGCCAGCTCTGAAACACCTACCCACGTTTTTCTCTCAGGTATTAGTCAAGAAGGAATTTTTATATACTGAGCTCCTTAAGGAAAAATTTGGAACTGGTTTGTATTTGAGAATGCTATATTTGGGGGAAAAAAAGAAGAGGGTGTTGTCACTGAAGTATGTGGGTGCTTTTATCATTACAAAAGAAAGTTGAAGTTTCAAAGCCATATTTGGTTGCTTGATCAGCTATTTGCTTTGTACATCATAGCTTAAGAATTTAATCAGTTTCCTTTTGGAAGTTTTTTTTGGTTGTTTTTTAAAAAAACTACTTCCTCTCAAAACAGGGTAAAAGACTAATTGGTAGGTGGATTGTTTTATTAATTTTCCCTATTCCATGTGCTAGATTTCAGTGGTTTAAAAATAGTCACATCCCTTTCTCAACCACAGACTGGCTCCTACTTACACAACACAAACTGGAACAGAGTCACATGCATTAACTTATCGTTTGACCAATTACTAAAAAAAAGATTAATGACAGAAACACCCGTCTTTCAAACACATGGGTAAATACAACTTCACTCACACAAGTGACTTGCCAAATCTATATTGATACAGGGGTGCAGCTTTTGTGCAAAGCTAACTGTGTTTGTACTCACATGGGTACAGCTGCAGGAGCTCTGCCATTGCCTGATATTCCATAATACAGAAAGAAAGAGGAAAGTGTGATAATTATTAGGTAAACACTTGCATTTCCACATTCCCCAATTCTGTTACTGCCAGGCTGCTCCCAGGATTTTTCCTCACATCACCTGAGACCCCACAAAACAGCCTCTGCTTTAGCTATTTCCCCCCCAGCTCTCATTATAAAAGCCTCAAAGAGGCACATCTGATCACCTGCCCAGGAAAGCACAGAGCTGACAACTCTTACAAAACTCAGAACCACAGCAAATGCTCCCTAAGCACCAGCTCAGCTTGGAAGCAAAGAGAAGAGTTGTATTTATATCCCAGTGTCTGCCTGTACTTTAAAAGCAACCACCTTACAGGAGGGAATATGTGTATCAGAAAAAGAGGAGGCAAGAGAAGTCAGAAGCAAGAATTTAGATAAAACCCATTTCCAAAACAATCCATAAAACAGGCAGTTTCTGAGGTTAACTCAGTGAACCATGGAGAATTGCTTGCTAGAGAGTGTTTCAGAAGTACATTACACACCCACAGCCTTCCCACCCCCATCCCTACTCTCACAAACCCTTCTCCGGCAGAGCAGTCACAAGGCAGAGAAAAGACGAGCCCTGAAATCCAAAGATCTGCGAAGCGTGGGATGCTGAAACGCTCCCTGCCCTTCTCAGCGAGACGATGCTCGAGAGGGAGGCATGTGCTTACTGACTGCTGGAGAGCTCGGGAGCGCTGCGAGGCGGCTGCTGCCGGGAGGAGGGAAGGGATGGACCGAGCCCTGCAAGCAGCTGCGGGACGGACACGGGAGCTCTCTGGTCCAGGGCTGGGCTGCGGTGTCCAGCGGGAGAGACGCGGCTTCCACACTTACAGCAGGGAGGTGCATGGCCAGGGAAAAGAAAAAAAAAAAAAAAAAAAAAAAAAGTTGGTCCAGCCCATAGCACCGATCCTGCCCGGGGAGCAGCCTGCTCCTCCCAGGGTCACTGCACCATCCATGGGGGAAAACCCCAACCAGCGATGGCACTTTGCCAGCAGAGCTGTTACCTGCCTCCCCTCAACAGCACTGCACTGTCATAGGAACCGTGGCATGCAGCAGGCTGGGAAAAGTCCTGCTACCCCCACAGTGCCAGCAGCTGCACTCCAGACAAGGAAAATGAGGCACAAAATCTTTGCAGGAGGATGCATCGCCACGTTCCTGTCCTGTACAAATAACCCTCTCTCAATGTTAAAGGCTTTCCTGGAAGCTCAGTTATACATCGCCTTCAGGTTCATAGACAGAGTTTTTAGGACACAAAACAAACAGCAGGGATGTATTTCAAGTGAGAAGTCTGCAGGGAGGGAGGGGACCCAACTGAAGAGAGCACAGAAAAAAAATATGCCATAAGAGGAGCCTTTTCTTCAAAGCAGACATGAATAAAAGTACGGTCACGTAGCAACTCATTCCTATTTTAAATAAAACTTCCTGCCTGTGCTGCACAACACCAGAAAAATCTCACAACATTCACATTTGTTTTCTTTTCTCCCTTTCTCCATCCCTTATTCTTTTTATATTCTTCCAAGTTTATTCCACTTTCTTCCATTCTTCTGCTATTGGACACATGGTCCAGCAAGTAACTAAGTTTGTTTTTTAAAAGAGATGCTTGTGTTGGAGCTCTTGCTCTACCAACAGGCTTTTGTGGGACCTTGGAGAGCCACCACAGAGCTCCTGACTAATGGCATGAGAGGCTGGTAGGTGTGCTGGACACAGCACCAGTATCCCTGGAAAGCAGATCACAATAATTGGGCCAAGGAATTTTTCTTTGTTAGTAAAATGAAAAACATTGTGTAAGAGCAAACACTCTCTCTTTACAAAAACATTCATATTTTTTCCGGTCTCTGTTCATTCAACAGGTAAGTCCCACAAATTCCTCCAACACTGCATCATCCATATTGACAACATCCCTAGCAGGGACAAGAACACTGGGCTGCCCTGAGGTTCAAGGCTCAGATGGCCACAACTTGCCAAGAACAACTTCAGGCATGCATAAAACACAGATGTGAAACACCAACATTGTTTATCATCATGGACTGAAGTTTACATTTGATTTTCAGAGGAATCCAAATACCCCTTTCCAGCTCATTTTTCCAACAGCTCTCCCAGCAAGCATAAAACTTAGTCACCATTAGCGAGAGCTTTTCTCTGATGGCTGTAACCAACCATCGGACCTACAAGAACACTAGCAAAACCCCCCTGCCCCTAAGGTGTGATGTGTGTTACATGTTTGCAGCTGCAGAGCTCCAGGATTCATGAGAAATTGCAGAGATGAGACCCTTCAAGGATGGAACATTAAGACAGAACATTCCCGGTTAGATCAATCAAGCCAAGATCTCCAGGAGAAACCAGGGTTGTAGAGTGTGAGGATACAAAGATAAACTAGGTGTTGCACAGCATGTCATCAGGGAAAAGTTACCCTGCAGGCAGCTCCTGTGGGGTTTCTTCTTTCAAAGGAAGGACCCCTCCTGCCTCTGGCCATAAACAGAAAAAGGAGGAGAGAGGAATAGGAAGGGCACAGCTCCAGGAGCATCTGTACCAGTGGAGTCCCTTCACCAGAGACCAGTCACTGCCCCTGCCCCATAGGAGTACTTGGGAACTAATCCTGCACCTCTGCAGTTGCATCTTGGAAGATCCCAACCAGAGGATGCATCCTGAAGAAGCACAAGTGCTCTGGTAAGTGCCTGACAACCTGCAGCATAACAAGCATCCCATATCTGCAGGGAATGTATCAGGCTGCTGTCAGGATCCCCTGCCTCTTATTTAAAGTATTAAATGCCATCCACATACAACACAAAGTAGAGATTTCATGGCCAAATCCTAAACACCAGCTACCATCAAAAGCAACTCGTAGGCAGCATGTCTGTCAGCTTAACAGAGTAGCAGCTAAATAATAAATTCATCTCTTTAATGTGTCTCTCACTGATTACAGCAGAGCAGGTTGTTGTTATTTGAGTAATTCATTGCGCTCATTGGATTGCAGCTCAAGGCTTCATCCTGCAGTTGCTGCATCCTTTAGATCTCTGTTGGATTCACCATCCAGTCCCATGTGCACAATGCCACATCCAGGAAAAAAAAAGCAGAATAAAGGTCTGCAAAGGCACGTGGCACAGAGCAAGTGCTTTACCCCATCCTCAGTATTGCTACACCTGCCTGAATGTGTGCAGGATTAGACCTTAAATCAGACCTTTAAATGACCAGTATACCTGACAGAGAAGAATTCAGGCACTCCAGAGCTTGCACTAATCACTGCAGCAGCTTTATTCTGTTTGGAAAAGAGCAGTGGATGATTTAGAGAGCAAGGACAGCATACAACCAGAGTCAAGGAACAGGCACTGGGGCACTGCCATATTACAGATACAGTAGAGCACTATAAAAATCTCTGCCAAAGCATTGGATTAAACAAGAATAAAGTGCAAGAATGACACAACTTATTGCAAAGGACTGAGTCAACTCTGAGCCAGTCCTCTGCTACCACCAGTGCTTGCTAAAGAATATAATCAGTTACCCTGCAAATTGATTTTTGGCAAACACTGTAAATAAATCCAGAAAAGAAGGACTCCAATGATCCAATATATCCTTGACTAGTTATCCAAACAATATGAACTATAAACAGAAGAACGAGTTGGTTGAATTACTTTCTCAAATCTATCTGCTAAGAGACTTTATTTGGAGATGGTAGAGCTTGCAGAGGGTGTGGGGAGGCTGCTCTACAGCCAAGTGCTCTCCAAGAAACCTCGAGGGCAGGACACCCCCAAAGCCAAGGGCTCACCCCAGAGTAGGAATCATCTGTACCGGTGGAGAAAAAAGATGTGCTTTGATTCATCCTTTGGGTCTCCATGCAGATTCCATAAAATCCTTCTGTAGCCACAGAGGGGAAAAGTCTTCCACACCGTGGGGCCTGGTTTTGCCAGTGGAAGGAAGCCATTACATCTTGGGGTGAATCCAAGCAGAATGCCATTCACGTACCCCACGGGAGGGTTTGGCTGTCCTGGTTCCCACATGCCAAGCTGGGGCTGGGTGTGACATGTCCTATCCATGGTGTCTCCTAGTCAGGGCTGACACCCTGTGGGAGATGGGGCTGCCCCACTCACCTGCCCTCTGTGGGACACCACGGCCACACAGAGCCACAGTAGCTCTTCACACCAGCAGAGATAATCTCCACACAAGCCCTTCAGAGCCTTCCTCTCCCAGTGAACACCTCAGCCCTTCCCTCAGCTGCAGGTGAAAATAATTACCAATTCACCTCATTAAAGTAATTGCCACTCATTATCCCCTCTTGCCCTTTTGTCCAAAACAGCTGGGAAGGGTTCTTCCCCCCTTCCAAGTTGCAGTCTGAGGGATGTGGCTATTGTGGGCTTAAGGTACCATCACAAACCCTCTTGACTCTCCATCCACACTGACTCCCCAGGGTCACTGCCCTGTTAATTTCCTAATTGACAGGCTCCATCCTCCTTTCACCACACAGCCACCTACTTTCACCAGCCTCTGAGAGCAGAAAGCTTTCCCAGCAAAGGCAGCCACACAGGCTGGCTAGTCCTGTGACATCTATGTCCCCAGCTGTGTAGAAGTCAGTCATGTCCTGTTTCAGATGGGTTCTTTTCCCACTGGAATATAAAGCATCCGTAGGCCACACAGGGCCTCCCAACTGAAAGGAGAACTATCCTGTTGGAAGGCTGATCCCTTGAGGCCCCAGTGATGGCTGCTTCCTCAATCTGTCCTCTGACTTTTCCAAAGTCTGTCTTCAGCCCCAGGGGCACAGGGGAAGACACCTTGCCCTGCAGTGAGTCATTTCAAGAGATGAGAGAGAGAGATAGAGAGAGAGAGAGGAAAAAGAGGAAAAAAAATAAGGAAAGACATCCATCGGTCTCCGCACCCTCAACCATCCCACCATTCTGCGGCCCTGGGGGATAACTGGTGGCCAGATGGAGCCCCAGCCCCGCAGGCAGCTAGAACTCACCAGCTAATTACCTCATAGCCATCAGCACACGGTCTCCAGGCGGGCAAAGTAATGGAAAAGCTGAAACACTTCAGAGTCATTCCTCTCTGGGAGTAAGTAAGGGAGGGGTTATGGAAGGTTTGGAATGGTGTGGTTAAAACATCAGTGATGCAAAGCCTTTTCCATGGAGTTTAAATACATAACACACTGCTTTCCAAGTTGATGTAAAGGAGAGCATTGCAACCTGTTGGCCACATACCGTGGGCTGTGATCCTCGGTGGGAGCAGCCAGGCTGCCAAAAAACAGACATCTCTCACCTCCCTGTGCTTCTTCTGCAATTCTTCCTATCAGTGTAGTTTGGAAATCATACACATGCAAGGGAGTGCGGGTGAGATTGCTGAGGCGCATCAGTGGATTCCTCTTCATCACAGGTTGAGCAAACCAGAAAAGGACCAAGTAGTCCTGACCTCAAGTTGCACCACAGGAGGTTTAGATTGGATATTAGGAAACATTCCTCCACTCAAACAGTGGTCAAACACTGGAACAGGCTGCCCAGGAAAGTGGTGGAACCACTGTCTGTGGGCAAGTTCAAAAAACATGGTGGTGCTTAGAGACATGGTTTAGAGCTGGGATTGGCAGTGCTGGGTTTCTGGTGGGACTCAATCTTAGAAGCTTTTTCTAGCCTTTATGATTCTATGATTCTTTCAATTTAGTGGGCAAAACAGCAAGCCACAAAAAAAGGATTATGATTGTATTAGGTAACATGCACAAGACTACTCAGCTTTCCCCAGTTTAGTGTCAAAGTATTTCTGTAGCATAGCCCTAAGATACCATCAGCAAACCTGGATCAGTGGATCAAAGGTGATTTCCAAAAGCTGTGCAATCACCTGCTGAGAGCCTGCTAGTGAATAAGCCCATGAGTAATTACAGTGGCTGTGTTATTTGTGACATCACTGCTACTCACATTTTCCTGAGTGACACCAGAATCTGCACATGGAGAAGTGATCTAGCTAAAGATTGTTACCACCTTTAAAAAGCAGCTGCAGGGATGGCTCAGCTATCAGATTAAGAGGAGCAGCCGTGTCAGCCCCCTTGGCGTCCTTTGGCAGAGTCCAGCACAAGTTGCTCCTTCCGTGCGTGGAAAATTACAAAGGTGATTCCCATTTATAAAAGATGATACACCAGAGTCTTGCAGGAATGGACCCATCTGTTGACTGTAGCAAGGCTAGATTTGGAAAAGGCAAGAGAAACTAAGGTTTCCAACAGCCTTTCCAGCAACAATTTAAGTTTTCAAGGAACGTTG
Source organism: Dryoscopus gambensis (assembly GCA_013389985.1). Lineage (NCBI taxonomy): Eukaryota > Metazoa > Chordata > Aves > Passeriformes > Malaconotidae > Dryoscopus > Dryoscopus gambensis. Next base: position 248,381 of record WEIT01012691.1, on the reverse strand, counting down.
GCAGCAGTCACAGCTATTTATCTGCAGCCTGCAAGGGGCTATTCAAACACACCAGGTTTTCTACCAAGGGTAGGGCTTAAGGTTTTCTGTTCTACAGTCGTTTGAACTTCAGCATTTCGATCTGCATTCATGTGCTGGGTCCTGGGTTTTTTTCCTGCTGTATCACAGGCAGGGATATGGGAGCAGCAGGCAGCTTGTGGCCACGGGCATCGCCCCACCTGGGCCCACATCCCTGGGACAGGGTAGCCCTGTGAGTGCAGGCCTCTTCCCCTGCATCCTCACACACCGACCTTGTGGTCTGTGCAAACCCTGTCTAACCCTGAGCAGAGCCCACAAACTGAAGTGTGGGGAACAGCCTGGGCAAAAAAATAGCTTTTCTCCTTCACAACTACTGTTATCACTAAAAATTTTCAGCCACCCTCTGCTGAAGTAAATTTCCATTGACTTCAACAACTGCTGGGGCACAGTTTGCGTAAGTGTTTCCAGACTTTGGCCTTTCCAGAAAACACCTTGACCAGACATTAAACAGTTAACAGGAACCCATCAAATATTTGAGTATTTGCATAAGCCAAACAGATAAAATTTGAGAAGAGGTTTGGTTCTTGGTCCTTATCAGTTCCTGGGTGGATACCTATTGAGAGAGATTTAACAAAGGTTTCTAATAGCAATGAGGTAAAGAAATAGCAGTACAATATCAGGTTTTCCTTCAAACAGAGCAAAGGGATTTGTGATGATACATATTATAGACACATCTGTATCTTTATCTTACTCTACATAATTATCCTAAAGTTGGTCTTTTTCCTTGGTGCAAGGCTCACCAAGAGTTTCATGTTCCAGATTTGAAAAGATGGCTTTCAGGCATCAGACCAAAATTAAGCTTCTTTATTAATTTTAGCTTTAGATTTTAGTCTAGGAAAAAATTCATTCAAGGTACTCACAGGCTAACATAAGTAAAATACATGTTTTAATAGCAGAGGAGATTTTCAAAGCATGACAAATTTCATTTTGCTTGAGTCTGCAGCTAAAATCAAATCAATCAGAAAGCTGAGGACTGTAAAGAAACATAACTCGATTAGATCATTCCATGAACATGAGAGACAGCAGGCACAGAATAGACTGAGGCTCACAGTGTTTGCTACAGCTCAGGGGACCAAAATCAAATTCCTCATCATGGTACAAACTTCTTGCTTGACTTGGGCTGAGTCACAACATCAGCCCCTCAAGCAATACCTGCCTGGCTCCAGGGCTGCTGGGGATGCTGTGGACACACTCCAGAAAGGAGCAGTGGTGCTCAGTGTCTGCAGTCCCTTGTTCGTGGCCACTTTTCACCTGTCAGTATGACCACGATGGAAGGATTTTCTCAGCGTGCCTCAGGTTTGTGTGTACACAAAGACATAATAGCATTTTTTGCTCCCCTCCTAGGGAGGCAAAGATGCATGAAGGTTTAACATGCAGGCTTTGCAACAACAGACAGGTAGTAAGAGGACAAGCTTTCAGACTCAAAAGCACCCCATGGAGAATATTCTGGCTCCAGACCAGAGCTGGAGACAGAGAACTCCTGCGATAGACTCACACAAACCTCTGCTGCCACAGCATCTTCCAGACCATGGGATGGGATGCAGAATCACACCCCAGCCCCCTCCAGCACCTGCCACCAGCATGTCCTTGTCTCTCTGGATGTAAAGCCTCGAGCTGGGGAGTCCTAAATGCTCTGCTGGCATCTACACAGTGATTTTGTGTGACTCACAATTAATGCCAGCGAAAGTCATATTTCGTGAGATAGTTAATGGCATCTGAATCTGTGCAGAGGCTTAAATTTGGTGTGCTCCGAGGTACCAACCTCAACAACCCATATGGTGCCCAGGGTTACACCAAGAGCAAAGTGGAGAAAGCAGCCACTTGTCCAAGGCTATGGATGAGATCTGTCCTAAGGGCTGGAACTGAACACCAGCCCAGCTCACCACACCCAAGTGCCTCTGCATAAATCAAAATCTTTTACATAAAGGCACTGGGAATCATACTTACTGCTCAGACCTGCACTTATGGTGATGTGGAAAAGCCAAGTCACCCCTTTCCACCATTTCTGGTTTCTCCTTGTGTCCAACAGCACTGGCTAGATGAGCATTTTGAATTTCTATGTCAGATCAATTTTCCCTTTGTTAAAAAAAGATTGCATTAAAGTTATAAAATTATTGTTGGAAAACATAGTCACAAACAAGGTTGGGGTTTTTATTCTCTATGCAAAACAAATCAAGTGAATGGTATCCCATTAAACTATATACTTCATGTCAGCTTCATACTTGGGCAAAAAGTAAATTTGTGTAAGATTTCCAGAGGCTTTGTTTCACAAAAAAAAAAAAACAGTCATGGGAAAATTACAAACCACTTGGCACTAAGGAAATTATGAATGCAATTTCCTGACCTCAGTGTGCTGAAGGAGCTACAGTAAATAACTGTCAGGCAGCTTTCTCGAACAAAAGATTTCAGACTTGATACCCAGCTGTGAAGGAGATTTGTCTGTGCTGGACTTCTGTTCTCCTTCCTGTCAGATGGGATTTTCAACTGGCTTAGTTTAGCTGGCACAAAGGGAGCATGGGTGTGTTGCCTTTGGTTTAAACCAAATTTTCTGGGAATCATGTCTTAAATAAAAATTACAGAACTCACTTCTTTGCTGAGTTCTGCTGAAGAAAAGTGATTTAACAATGATTTGAAGTCAAACTGAGAGACCCAAGAGAAAGATCTCAGACATATGCATAGCCACAGAGAAGTGTCTTCCTGCCACTTCCAAACTGAAATAAGTCTCTTCAGTAAAAGAAGATTGGGATTTTTTTTTCCCCCTCAGCAGCTCAAGTAAGGTTTGGGAACAGAACAAGAAACTGAACCAACAGCAGGGAAAAATATTTGGCATTAGATATTCTGGATCTGAGGAAGAACATGAGAATTGTGCACAGATTGCTTAGATTTTGATGAAGCAGCCGCTCAGGACAGCAGCTCCTTACCATGAGGGGTGACAGAGGCATGTCCCAAGACAAAAAGGGCTTTGGGTGCTGCACATTCCCTTCCCACCTCCCTCATGCAAACCTGAACCGGTCAGTGAAATATGCTGCCAGACCAACTTTATGGGCCTGGTCAGTGCCTGGTGTCCCCATTCCTGAAGCTGCTGGCTGGGATGCAGGTGGCTGGTGAGTGCAGTGGGTGCTGCTATGATGTGGCAGTGCAGCCAGAACCAGCTCTGGCTGCAGAAAGGGTCAGTCAGAGTCCTGGGTGCTGCCGGACGGCTCTGCTGCCTCAGAGAAGTGCCACAGCATTGCCCCTGACTCCCTGCAGAGAGGATCCTGCCCCTGCCAGTGTCCTTGGCAACTCAGAGTCACAAACATCGAGTGGTAGGAGCCAGGAGGGACAGAGGGATTGGCCAAATATGAAACCTGGTAACTGGCTATAAATATTTACATGCTGCGCCTCAGCTTTACTTGTTCTGCTGTATCAGAGGCACAGCCAGGCACAGAGTCCAAGTATTAACTGTCCTGCTTGTCGTGCTCCAGGACTTTCAGCTGGACCATAATCTCCACTCAGTGTCCTGAGTCAGATCCACTCCTGGGGAGGCCAGTGGATGCTCCTTTTCCCAGCCTGAGGAGCCAATGCATCCTTCTCTGATGGTAGTGAATCCACAGCAGAAGTTTTGCCCCTGCTCCCAGGACAGCGCAGCCAGCTCGTGCTGCTGCAAACAGAACTGCTCCAGTGCCATCTGGGCAGGACTGCCTGGCCCCCAGCTGGGCTCTTCTCCCTAGAGCAAAGGAATTTAGTCTTGCCAGCATTGCTGAGGCCAAATGCTAGTTATGGAATCTCATACTAAACATCTGTAAAGCCAGGATGATCCATTTTTTCCAGGGAGTTTTTTCACTCAACCCCTACACCCTTGTCACAAGCACCGTCAGTCTATTATCGGCTCTGTCATCGGAGCACAGATTGCAGCTGAAGCAACAAGTCTCTGATGGAGCTGAGCTTAGGAATGTCACAGCACCACTGGCCTGGTTTCTCTCTAGCAGGACAGTAGCCCTGCGCCCCCTAAGGTGTCTGACCAGAGCTGAGGTATTTTATCAACAGCAAATATCTCAGCAACAAAACTCCAGCCAGTGCAGAGCAGAAACCAATCACAAGGGAAATTTACTTGCCTTTTGTAAGAATTTGGACATTTTTGTGTGAGCAGCAGACACAGGTCTGGGGTCCCAGGGTGGAAAACATAATCCAGACATACCTTGTGCAGTTGCAGAACTGTGTCACTTGACCTGCCTCGTCAGAGGAATCGTTGATTTTGCACTCTGAGAAACGGACACCAATGCAGATAGTGACCTCAGACCACTCAGACATCATTTAGATAAACAGCTTTAGGATGCTCAGGACTATTTCAAAGCTAAAAAATAATGGCTGAGTACATGGAGAAGGGATGAAATCTGTATTAAACCTGGCCCATCTGTCACTGAGATACACAGACATTTCCACTTCTCTTTTATTGCAGATCTCAAAAGTTTCAGAACCTGGGAGAATTCACATAACATATCCAAAGCACCAGTGATTAATATTAATTACCTGAGAAAAGGGAAAAGCAAGTAATGCTGCATCTCTTGTTCGCCTTCCTCTTGTACCTCTGGGAATTCTAAGATTGAGCTGTATGACAGAAGAGCAGATTCAGCCATCCATCATCAAAGGGTACAGAGGAGATACTTCAAGGCACTGCAGAGAATGAGGATGCTGTGAGGATGTGGAGACCTGTCGTCCTTAGCTGTCTTTAAGGTTATACCCTTGGAGCTACTACCCAGAAAAGGTGCATTTTGGTTCAGACTAGTGCTAGGTGGAGGAAGGGCAAGAGAAAATCTTTGCTGCTGTCTCAGCCCAGGCACGTTTACATTGCAAATTGTTTCCATGCTCAGCCAGTTGGTGTTTCCCTATTCTCAAAGCATCCTTTGCCCTGCAATGCTTGCCCAGCACAGCACCCGTGTGCGTAGGTGGGCATAACTACGCTGGCTGCTGCAGGTGGAAGGCCTGACATGCTGTACAGAGCTGACAGCTTTAATTTATGCACATTTTTAATCTTTTTCCACATTCCAGGGGGCTTATGCACACAGGAAAGGGAGCAATGTTCACACATATCCTTAAAAGTAGCCATGACTACACTATTGTGGAACATGCAGGGTTAGGAAATTGCAACCATATATGGACTCCTTGGGGCTGGAGCACCCCTGGCACCCCTGGAAGGAGGAGAGCTGGTGGAATTTCCTATGAAAGGACAATTAATAAAAACCAAATCCTCTTGTATATACATATGTCCAAATATTAGACAACAGATTCAAGGCTTTGCTACCCCAGAGTCCTGAACCCTACAGGACTCCTGCACTCATTAAGACTGTAGCCTCTGACCCAGGTTCTAAGTGCAGGGACTGTAAGGGCTGGAGAGAGGAAAAGCCCCAAGAGGGGCTGTTTAAGGACTGCAGATCCCAAAGGAACGTGTTCCAGAGCCCCTGGTCCCCAAATGCTGCTCTGAGAGCAGACCTCCGGCAGCACTGAGTGGTGACAGGCTGGAATTCTGCTTTCCCTGGCTTTGATCTCTCCAGTCACAACGTCACCCTGACACCTCACCTCTGCAGCAGCCAACACACCGAGACTTTGCTTTACTTCTTATCTGAGGTTCAGGAGCTTTAAAGGACATCAGAGCCACTGTGCTGCTGTGCCAGTCCCTGCTTAGCCACGGCAGGGAGTAGGGTACCAGGAGCTAGACTGTCCCCAGCACTACCCCTGCCTGCAAGGTGCAAAGCAGTCTCTGATGTTAAGGTGGCTGAAGGCACCAGGTGTGTTGCAAATGCCTTTGGGATAAATGCCACACACGTTGCTCCCAGCTGAGGGGGGAGGTGGAAAGCAGGGGGCACACACAGTGTTTGTGCCTGGCAGTGTTGCTATGCCTGCAATGGACACAGAGTATATGCACATTCCCAGTCCCTGGGTTCCTTCGTCAGCTTGGCAGATTTTGTTAAGCTTGTCAGCAAGGACACCATTTCTCCATTTCCATATTACTTGCCTTGTCTTCCAATTATTCTCCCATCACAGACACATGTGGCCAAAAGAGTTTTTTGCAATTTACTATTGTGAGATTATATTTGGGTCCACTGGCATCTGAGAGGCACTTCCACCCCCACCTCCTCTCTTCACCTCACCAAGAAGTTTCCTCCATAAAACTCCCCACATCGGGTGAGAAACACTGTTTTGGAGTTGAGACAAGAGAAAGTCCTCTTGCAACAGTGCAAACAGACATGATGACCACAAATTGGCTGCAGATGTCAGCAGAGCCTAGTGCTAGGAATGGCCCAGTGCCCAAGTGATGTGAGACACGCACCTGTGAGACATAGGGAGCACATGGGGGAAGGTACCCTTGCAGGCTCAGTGCTGGAGGGGGGATTGAACCAGCTCTGAGATGTATAAGCAGTTCAGCAAGGGCTGCAGCTCCTCTCTGACCAAAACTCATCCTGCAGTCAGCTCGTGGCCACTGGCCTTAAACTTCTCATTCTGAAAGCTTAATAGGGAAAAAAATTGCCAACAAGCAGCTGGGCTTAAAGGGGAAAACAAGGTGCAGGGGAGATGTCTGTGAGCACCTCCCTGCTCGCAGGTGTTTGAGGTGGTGGCTCCTGTGAAGGGGCTTCGGGTGTCAGAGCAGTGGGTGTTGCAACAGGGTCTCCCCTCCTTTTGTGAGATAAGGACTTCGCTGGATGGTGCACGAGGCGTGGTGAACACGGCAGGGGATGGGGAGGGTCTCTGGAGCTGGGTGGGCCAGTGGTCTCTGCATGGCCTGGACCTGCAGGGACACCGTGGTGGTGGGCAATCACTGTCCTTTCCAATATTGCCATCTAGAGGACCCAGCAAGGACCAGAGCTCCTTGCAGGCCATGATGAGATAAGGAAAAAGAATCAAAGCCTTGCTTTTTTTAAATTATACCTCATATAAATGCTACTAACCCAGCATGATGTGGAGATACAGAGCCAAGTGTGCAGAACTGTCTGTGGCTTTGGGCATGGCAATACCGTATTGGTGTAAAAACAGCTCTGTGATATTTTTTGAGGCTGTAGATACCCAGTGTTGGCCCATTTCCCAGAGCTTTACTGATTTCCACGTGAAGGTGGACAGATGGTACCAACTGAAAGCTGCCCCTCATCAGCTCAAACTGAACAGAACTAACACAACAGGGACTAATCAGCAAATGGCAGCTCTGTGCACCTGCTTGCAGGGCAAGTCCCCCTCCCCAGACCATGCAGGGAACTGCCTTGTCCCTGCTTACTGTGCCTCTGAACAGCACCTATCCAAAATATGTTTCCATGGCTGATACGACATTCCAGCTCCTGGCACAGTGAGCCCATCCCAGTGGGTGCCCACCTGCAGCTTCCTGTGCTGGGGAGGGTGGGTACACACCAGAGGGTTCCAGCTACATTTTGGGTGCTCGGGATACCCCTCACCAGCGGTGAGGGGCCTGAATCATACCTTTTTTCAAGGAAACAATCCATTTGAAAGGGTCTGCTGCACTTCTTCTGAGGGTTTGGGAAGGTGAAGAGCTGCCAAAGGGCATTTGTTCAATTGCTAAATGATGTCCTTGTTTGTTTTAGTTACATGCCTGAGTCCAACCCCTGCTGGGCTGGACGGCATGTATCCAGTGGGATTAGTGGTGTTTATTCTGACTGTCAGGATTTTGAGATGTGAGTGTACAATGGAATTAGCATCATTTCATAGCAAGAAAATAATATAACATCTTTGTCTCCTGTCCCACTGCTGTGACTTCCAGTAGCACAGGCCACCCACAACCAGCATGATGCTGGGCAAGCCCCTCTCGCTCGCAGTTTTTGTGAGCTGCAGTCTTAGTTTTGGGACAGCCCAGCAGGACAGCTCAGGATTCACCACCCTACACAAAGACCACAGTACCTTTGGTAAACAGCACAGACACCCCCTTGGCTGCCCACTGCTATGGGTGGGAGATAAGTGTGTTTAAATAGGCATCAGGGCTACCTTCCTGCAGTGAGGCAAAGCTGTAACTGTGGTTTCACACCATTCAAGGGATGAAAGTTGTCCTTTGTGAACCAAAGCCCTCAGAAAGAGATTCCTGAAGTTTCTCAGGTGCCCTTTGTACTGAAGGATTGTAAAGCATTTGAACATCTTGCCTTTTCAGCACAGGGCACCAAAAGAAATGGTACAAGTCAGAGGACAGAATCACCAGCCAGGAGCCCAAGTGCAAATTCAACAAACCCAGGGGATATAAAAGCCTGGGAAAGCCCAGGAACATTGATTTTGCAAACACACCATGGTGATGCCTCTATGCAGGTCCACTCACTGCTCCAGGGCTGAGGGTGAGCAGCGCTATCCCAGCTGGATTTGCTGCTCCTGGAGGAGCTTTTGGCAACCAGCATTCCTCTGCTCTCCAGCGCCTGTTCCTGCAAAGAAGGTGTGTCCTGGAGCTGGGGTGAAGGCAGAGTGTGCATCCCAGCCCAGCTGCCCTCCAGTCCTTGGGGTCCAGCATCCGTGGCTGCTGCCAAAGGCCATGAACAAACTGGTCTCAGAAGGTCAAATGGCATGTTGTCACTTCGCTACAGATTTATTTCTGTGTGAATTAATGAAACCTACACACAATTCCAAAAAAAAATAATAATCTTTTATAGGCCCATAATCCTTCTTTCACAGTACAACGCAACAGTAAAGGATTTAGTCAGTGTAAACAGAAGGTCCAATAGTGATCATCAGCTATCACAGATCAGCTGCACAAATACCATAGCTACGGGGTTAATGCCATTACCACACAAATCGACAGTACCAGTACAAATCATAACTCTACCTACAATGCTTTTTCATGTGCAAAAACCATGAAAATTCAATTTACAGAAGAAGGGCACCTTCTCTAAATCTTCATGGGGGCTGTAAACTGCCTCCTCAGGGCTGTCTTATTTATTTGGCAAAAGGTCTCACGCCCTGATTCTCTGATTAAGGTACCCCTAACTCCGTCTCCAGCACAAAGCATCAGGGCTCTGCCTCCGCACACCAGGCACTCCTGTGTGCTCTGCTGCAGCCCAGCAAAGAAAATAATCAGCTGAGGATGAATCCCATTCATTTATGCAATCACTCCTGAATTTCAGCTTAGATTCATTCATTGACTAAGGTTATTCAAAACAGTCCTGGTTATATTATATATGGATCATAAACTAGCTCATAAAATCATCATTGCTTGACTTTTTTTTCCTTTAATGTACTAACTGAACTGCTATTGGTGTGAAAAGTTGAGGGTTATGGGTAATGTGTTGGCAAGTTTACAGTGAGCAGACAAATTACTGAAGTCACAGGGTCAGAGAGAGAGGAATGCTACCACAGCCAAGGGAAAATATCACCTTGTGGCCACCTCGCAGAAAATTTGCACCTCAGCTGGGAATGCCTGGGAGGGAGCCCCGGGACAGAAGAACTGTCCTGCACCTCCAGCTGCACCAACTCTGTAAATTGAATTCATAGTCAGGCTATACAGGATAAAACAAGAGCTAGTAATTTATCACACCTCTTCGAAAAGGCAGAACGAACGAAAAACAGGATGTAGAAGTGATGCAGTAAACCTAAAATCAACAGGTTCCTGCGCTTTTTTCTCCTTTTTTTTTTTTTTAAACACATGAAGTTAAGTTACAGACATCATATAAAATCCACACTCACTTTATGGAATTCCTGCATAGTAGGAAACAAAGGCCAGCGCTAATCCAACAGCTTTGTTAACAGCGGGATGCCATTTACAGGTGCAAGGAAGATGCCCCAAATATATCCAAATATAAACAGAACATTACCTCCTTCTAGGGAAGTCCTATGGCAACACTTACACATTTTGTTCAGAAGGAAAAACAAAACATTTTCTTGGGGATAAACTGCCAAAATAATTATCGTTTCACATCCATAAATTTAAGGCAATGTTACTTAGACCTGAGGGGGGAAAAAAAAAAGCATAGATTTATTTTCTCAGCTATACATAAACACTTGAAACTTCAGGATTTCCTGTCTCCTCCAACTCTCAGGCAGTGCTGGGGAAAACAGCTGGGGGGACACTGCTCTCAGGTCTCAGGGTCCGATCCTGAGAGATGCAGAGTTTGTTCCAAAGACAGCTAATGTGACCTGTGAGTGCTTGGACTCACCTGGCTCTCTTTCATCTATTTTCATTTAAAATACCTCTGTTTAAGCCGTCTGGAGAGGGTTAACTCCAGAATGGGCCTGTAGTGCACCAGTAACCCTGAAAGGTTTGTGTAGAAAAACTGTAGATAAAATAGACAATAAAATTACATACAGTAAATTTCCATGATTCCCCCTTTCCAGGAGAAAAAAGATGTCAGGATTAACAGTTTCACTGCACCTTTAGCCATTCCCATAACTACAGAATAAATCCTTTAACACTAGTGTGAAATTGCAAATTGTTCTGTGCTCTTCCTTGGAAAATAAAAACGTAAATTAAAACCAAAAACCAACTTGCAAACATTTCTCATTAAATGATAAAGAGACACAAGAAAGGTCAGGTGGGGACTGCAGACACACAGCATACTAAGGAGTTACCAAACAAAGTGCAATGGTTTTTGACTCTGCGGGAGGACGGATGGACAGACGGACGGACGGCTCCCCTTCAGTACCAGCTGGCTGCCTCTGGAGAGCTCCGGAGGTACCGTGTGGATCTGCAGTCCTAAAGCTCGAGTTTGAGGTTGGCTGGGCTCCACAGCCCCATGTGCAGCTGCGGCAGCTCTGCACACCTTGGCTACATCTGTGACTGCAAGACAGGGATTCACCCGTGCAAAGACATGGCCGCTTCCCAAACATGAAATTCAGTCACCAAAAGAGGATCTGATGGCTGGTTCTAGAAAGCTGCTTGAGTCACAGCTGAAAGATGGACTCAGACCTAAAATCTGTGCACACCTGGTGTAGTTTCTGTGGGATTGCCTCCTTCTCCTGAACACAACTACAGACACCAACCATCCCTTTCACCTGCTCCCATCTGAGCAGCCTGACACTCGCAGCCCTTGCTGTCACCTTTGGCCGAGGTCTGCCATGAGCCCACTAAAGCAGGGCTTGGGCAGAGGGTCACTAAAAAGCAGAAAGTCTCCAGGTTCCCACAGTGAAACAAGTTTATCACCATCCACTGCCTGGCAAGAGGGTCTGTGGGTAGATTTTTTGCTGATATTTCAAACGTGACTATCCAAAGATCAGAGACCAAAGAAACTCAACAATCCTCATTTGACTAGAAAGCAATTTCCACTGCTCACCAGCAACTCCCTAACCTCCTCTCCCAGGTTCAAAGGATGAACAGGGATTCACAGCTCCTTTACTTGCCCGCTGGGAACGAAACCCTTCATAAAATCACACATTAACGAAGCTCACTGTGTGCAAAAGACTCTTACGCTAAAATAGTTCCACCCTACATAGTGCAGTCAACATAGTTTTTAACTTAAATTTGCAACTTGTTCTTTACAAGTGCTTGGCAGAGAATATTTATATTCTTCTGACACCATATAAATAATATTTATACAGCTTAGACATTTTGAGACATGCATTAGACTTTAGGTAGTACATACTTCTTGATCATATATGCAAATATTACTGTCAATTAAACCGAGCAACCTTATGCTGGACCGTGTCTCACGTTATCCAGGACGTTTGACGGGGGCTCCGAATCATCCATGGGCAGGACCAGGCGTGTTCCCCGGATTACAAGTTCATGGTCCCCAAAAGCCAGCTCCCGGTCTAGGGCATCCTCCGAGCTGTTCCCCACGAACCGCCGGGACGCGCTGCTGGACGCCACCGAGTCAGTGTTCACCGTGGAGTCCCCGTATGTCAGGCTGATGTCCCCGTCATTCAGAATGAGGTCGGAGTCATCGTCCTTCAGCTGCTCTTGATTCTGGGGAACAAACAGGAGGAAAGTGCTGTTAAACTCTTCCAGAATAGCTATTTACAATCGCATGGTGATGGTGACTGATCAGACTCAGGCACCGAGTCACAGACTCTCCTGCACCATGACCAGAACCAGACATGGCACACACACGTCTCAGAGCCCAGGTGACCATTCACACCATGTAGAATTTCTCTGCAGACTGCCTAAAAGGGCCCTCCCAGCTCTCTTCCTTCTGGTGCCATAGCCAGGTACACAGGGAATGTAGTATTGAGTGGTTTTGACAGGACCAAATACTCATGAGCACAGGAACTGCACCGCTGACTCATCACAGCCATTTCTGGTTTGTCAGAGAATCTGGTGCTGATACTGTGCAGACAGGGCAAGAAAACTCCTGGCATGGATAGCTGCCACTGCAAGGGGCCCCTGGGCATGGCAATGCTGGCAACCTTTCCGGTTGTGAGTGATGCAGCTGAAAGGGCTGCAGGAATGGCTGAGCTGCAAGGCTGGAAGCAAGCAGGGGATAGGGAATTGTGTGTCCTCCCAGCTGGGCCTGGGGAAGGACAGCTGTGACAACTTCATTGAGCCAGTCACTGAGGAACCACCATGAATACACCACAAACCCTTTCATGACCCAAGAGCGGCTGGAAAAGCAAAATGCTCATGGGAATTAGCTCACCCATCAGCCCCAAGGTCTCATTTCCCTCATGTTTCCAGCTTGATGCTGCAGCGCCGCACCCAAAAGAGAAACTTAAACATGTCAAACCCACAATACTGTGACAGAAGGGACACTAGAGGACTCACCTCGTACGCCTGTGGGCTTGTCAGGCACCGGGCAACAGGCCCACAGCACCCCGGGAGCGTGGTGGTCAGTGGGGGACCACTGTGTGTCAGGAGAGGCTTTAGATAGCTGTGGAGAGGGTTAAGGAAAAAAGAGGAATGGGGCCATGCCAGTGAGTCAAGGGGTGGGATGGCAGCGCTGAAGGACTCAACACTGCAAGGAAATCAGAGAAAGCAAAGAGACAGAAATGCGTGGAAGCAGAGAAGTTGTAATGGTGTGCAATGAGAATGCAACCAAACACAGCAGGACACAGTCCTGCTAAGATGCTCAGCAGCATCGCTTGTCCCATCACCCTGTGCCCCTCAGCCTGACGTCACTCCTCCACTAACTCACGGCACAGCATCTAGAAGGGAGGAGAGGCACAAGATCTACCAAGAGGGACTGCAAATAAGAAAACCCCCATCCCTTCCTGCCCACCTGCCTCTGGGAGTGAGGACCCCCAGGACTGCAACTGTGGAGAGCCCAGCTTTAAACGGAACTGCTGCTGCATTCCCACTGACAGCAGGTGGGAATGGTAATTTCTCAGAGCCACAGACACAAGTAGGTGCAAATCAAAACACAGCAATGTCATGGGAAAGCAAACACTGGCTTCTCTGCCAAGCAGGGAGCAAGTCATGGTCCAAGTGAGAGGTGTCTGGGCAGTAGGATCTGACACGGCACACGCCAACTGGCGCTCAAGGATACTTGTGATCGAAGTTGTACCACATGCGGAAAAGCCAAGCGCTTTCAGCCTTCGTGCTCCTCCTCTCACTCTCTGGGATACCCTGTGGGAGAGCAAAACAATAAAGAAGGGCAGGACAAGCCATTACCTGGATCAGGGCTAGGAGACTCCATGGGACACTGGATTGTCCCCAGGGGACACAAAGAGACACAGACTTTCCCACTGCCTCCTCAGAAGAAGCCTTTGGGCTGCCATGTGTATAAGGACGTTCACACCACAACTGCCTGCATTTAGCAGCATTCAACCGCCTTAGGGAGGTGGTATCAAAGCACAGTGGCCATTTTGCTGCTAGAGCCTTCCAATGTCTATCCCCAAGGTTTAAAGTGCCTCAGAGCCAGCAGCTGCACCCAGAAATCACATTTAATAGTGATTGACAGGTCCAACCTCCATCAGATCTCGCCTGACATTGCTGTATGCAAATAATTGTGTGTTATGGGAACTCCAGGCTTCCTTTTAGTCAGAGAAAAAAGTATAAAACTGTTCGAAGGGGACTATGAATACAATTATATATTTCATAGAAATCTGGTTCACAGATTTATGGCCCTGGGCTGCCTGTCATATTTGGTGCTTCCTCTCCAGGAGGTGAACAGCCCAGTAAATGGCTCTGAATAAAATGCATCTCCAAGGTGCAGAATCCACACTGAAACCAAGGAGAGCCACAGCCACAGCACGACCAGGCTGCAGACACATGAATGAGAAGTGGAACTACCAGGCAGGAAAACTCCCAAGGCTGTGGGGCTCCAGCATTTATCTCAGTGTGGTCAGTGGTTCCAGGGCTACCACATAACTACCCACAGGAAAAGGGGGTAAGCAAGGGCTGAGGGTACCCATGGGTAAAAGATGGGCAGAAGATGCTACATAAAATAAGTCAGTAAATGGTGTTTCTGTACTGCCCTGGACGCTGGGATGAGGCAGAGCCTCCATGTCATGCTCACTTTGGGATTTATTTCAAACCCAGCAAGGGAGAGACTGAATCTACTGCAGCAGCAACATGGACTGACTAAACAGTACAGCATTACTTCTGTGCCCTTCTTTCCAGCTGAGTCAAAACAAGGCTCATAAAAACCAGAGAGCACAGAAAAACTGTGACTCCCACTGACTGCAAACTCTTTCACTTGGGGAGCTAAAAACTCCTGCACCTGGAAGGAAGCAGAGCATAGACAGGCACTCACAGGGTCAGGATGTAAACCCTGCCCTGAGGGTGCAGTGCAGATTCCTCTGCAGAGGTGCCCAGCAGTGCACACTCACCACGTTCTCCTGATCTGCGTCCACACCAACCCTGTGAGGAGAGAACAAGCATGGTGTCACACACACAGTGCCAGGGGGTGCAGGTTGGGATCCAGGGGGAAGGATGAGATCAGCTTCTGGTCTCTTAAAGCCGAGCACCCTGAGCTGAGGGCAGGCCGAGGGGGAGGACTTGCTGAGCTAGGGGAGCCTCACACTCACCGGATGTTGAGGCAGGACAGCATCGCCGTGGTGCCCCCACCGAACACCCACACCGTGAAGAAGACGATGAGCAGGGTCGTGCTGAACATCATCTGCCGGGCGTACGTGGCCGTGTCACGGATGGCCAGGGCGAAGGCCATGGCTCCTCGCAGTCCTGCAGGAAGGGACAGCAGAGGAGCTGTGTCAGCCCCAGCACAGGCCACCCCCACAGCCAGCTTCCCACCTGGAGTTTATCCTCTGTTGCCCCTCTGCTGGGATATCTACCATTAGGGGAGAACAGTGATGATTTTATCATCCCTCCTTCCGAGCCCAGAAAGGCAAACACTCCTCCTGCCCTATGCCATGCACTCAAAGCAGGACAGGAGGAGCTCATTCCTACATCTCAAACCACTGAGCCCCTTCCTGCCCAGCCTCCCCTCCAGACACGGTCCATAAGAGATTGAATAAGGAATATTTCCAGGTTCTTAGGGGCAAGGAAGTGCCAGTGGGCCACATGGTCAGAGGAAGCATGTAGTAACGTACCAGCAAACATCATCATGTGCTGCAAATTTGTTCCAATCTTATTTCTTCTCCCCAAATTCAGTAAAAATGACAATGGGTAAATATTGGCTGCTCTTCCTAGGAAGATAGCAAGCTGTAGTTGCACATGTTAAGGAAATTGCTCTTCCTGTGTCTCCCATCACATCCCACCTGCACACAGAGCCAGTTTCTACTGCCCAATGGAAACTGGGAGCTGCAGAAATGCGAGTGCTCTGGCTGCAAAGATAGTAACCTAGCTCTGAGAGCTACAGCACTGTGGGAAGAGCAGGCTACTGCCTCGCTGAAACACAGCACACACTGCAATTCAGGAATATCATAGAGACAAGCACAAATAAATAAAGGAAATGATGAAAGGACATGTTAGACAAGTGAGAGGAGAGAAAACCCACCATTTCCCACAGTATGCTCTCTGCTGCCAGGTCCATTTGGTACCCCAAGAATTATTTGTCTTCTGTGAAGCTCAAGTTATCACAGCTATGACAATCCCTCTGACATTCCCCAGCATGCCACACTTCACAGCTGGGTTTGAAGCTTTAAGCCAAGTCCCATTCCCAAAGATTATTCAGCAAAATGAAAGCAGCAGCCGTTGAGAAGGAAAAAAAAATCTAATACTCTTTCTGTTTTCATAGCCTGTGAGATACAAGAACCATCAGCCCCTTCATACTGCTTTTCATCTTTGAAGCTGTGTCTTTTAATACCAGCATCCAGATGGCAAAAATAATCTTGGAGCCAGTATTCAGCACAGTCTTGAATAATATGGAAAATGCTTCTAGCTTTTATGTTCTTTCCTGAACATCACAATTTGCATAGGAGATGTATTTCATGATCTCTCTCATGAATGAGCTATTTCATCAGCGAGTTACCCAGTTCCCACTGAAGAGGCATAGCACAAAATTCCAATATAATTGTCCAAATGGCATTTGTCTGCTCTCCACACTCTCTGCCCCTCCGCAACCCCACAAAAGCTTATCAGAGAAATTCAGCTGAGCCTGCTGCAAACCCATGGGCCAGCAGTGGCAAAAACATTTTGTAAATCAATATAAACTTGCTTCAGTGCTGGCCAAGGGTGAAAATAATTCTGCATATTTAACTGGCTTCCCTGTGACATGAAAAAAATTCCTTCAAAATTCTCGTTTTTCTGAGACATACCAGGGCCTTTGTTTCCATTAGCATCAGCCTGCAGAACAGGAAATCCTTTCTCATGACATCATTCAGAGGCATTTACTGTAGCTGTAACTGTGCTGTTTGACCAAAAAAAGGCTTTTTTCAGCGTTAACCAAGTGCACTAGCAGAGAAAAGAGGAAATAAACAGCTAAACCAGGCAGCTCCCCTTTGCAAAGCCCCTCCTGGTGCCACATGACAATGCCTGGCATTGGCATCATGGTCACATTGAATGCTGAATCCCTGCAGCAGCTGATTCAGATGCCCAGGAGAGGAGAGAAGACAGGGGGAAGAAAAAAAAAAAACCAGAAAGGCTGGAAAAAGAATCTCTGTCTTCTTAAAATAACTAGCAAAGCCACCACTACATGGCAGAAATCCCCTTTTAAAAATAAAGCCAGACTGATTGAAAAAAACAAACCCACAGATTTGAATGAAAAACACAAATTGGGAATGAGGCACCTCTCCCTTTCTTTCTTTGTCTTACAAATTGGGCTCCAAAGGATACGAAGGCCCCCACCACGAAGGTAGGGTTAAAGACATGGTTCTGGAAGGTGAACAGTGCAAGTCCCATGTAGGAGAAGATGAAGTTTTCTGCCAAGAAATTCAGAAGCTCAAACAACTGAAAGAGAAAAACAAATTAAAAGTGAGTTAGACATAATATAGATTTAACAAGAAAAGCACGTTAGCCCATCTGTCATGCAATAAATACTTCTGCAGAAGCAACCCTGCAGTGAAATGCAGCTGTAAAAAGACAAATGCACATAATTCTGGCCAGAGGGAAAAAAATATTGAACTTGAAATTCAGAGAGACTGAAGGGGTCTGAGGAGTTCTCACCTGCTTAGTTCTGTGTTGGGACTCTGTAGATAAGTTGTTATACGTATAATGGGCCTGTGTGATCCCACAGAAGAGCACAGCCACCACACCTGGGGAGCAGAGCATCACATTAGACTCCTGGGCAGGAAAATGGAGCCAAGCTGCACCCCTGAACTGTAGAGAACTTAATGCAGTAACCCCAGAACCCAGAATCATTAAACATCTGCAAGCAGAGGGAGAGCCCTGGCTGCAATTGATACTGAGAGAAGCAAAACTCAGTGGCCCCATCATCCCTGCAGATCTCCATCCCAGAAGCAGGGCTGTGCTGGAGCTTGCCTGTAAAGCCACATGCTTCAGCCAGCAGGAAAGTGCTCCAGGACATCAAGAAGAACAAGCCAGTCTCCAGCAATGGGAACTCCCGAAGTTTGGTGAACTTGGTGACGTGGCAGATGGTTAAGGACAGTTTGGAGTGACACTGCAGGCCAACAGCATATCAAATCCAATTGTGTATCACAGCTACACAGTCTGCCCCTAAAAAGACTATGGCACCGTCCTTCATTAATTTAGGGAAAAAAAAATTAAACATCTGGGTGAAATGCAGTGCAGCAAAAAAAAAAAAAAAAGAAGCTGTTATGCAAACACTTGGAAAAAGAAACAAACAATGAAAAGGATATTAAAGCTGTCACAACTCCAGTAGCTGCTCCCATTGCAAAAGATCCACTGAATATCCCCAGGAAGATCCCGATGGACTTGAACATTGCTGTGACATCAAATGTGTGGCTGTTGTCACCCGCTGGCTGATACGCAACTATTGAGCTGGAAGAGGAGGGAAAGCACAAGAACAAAACTGCTTAGTCTGGAGGGAGAGGCACCTCATGGTGCTACATGAGCCTTGCAAAGTGCTACAGCTGCTGCAAACAGTGAGCCTGAGGAACCACGTAGACACAGCACACTGCAGTCCCCTGGGATCACGGCGTGCAGTGGCTGCACATGCTCCCTGTCCTGGGGAGTTTGGGATCAGCCACCCCACCTAGGCCTGGCTTTGCATTTACTGCTGGACGTTAGAGAGCACGAGACCAAAGCCCATGCCTCGTGTGATGTCATTAATGGTCGTATTTGTGGGGTTTGGCACCAGCTGTATGTAATGCCAGGCGCTGTGGGGCCACTAAGCATTCAAGCAGGAAACCTGCATTTCTCCACTGAGGCAGTTGTTACGAACATCCCCTGGAGAACTTCTCCCGTTCTGCCACAGTTAACATGCACTACATTTAGTCTGCACCGCTCTGAGTTCCAAAGTGCAATACCACAGGGTAGCAAAGGCAAGCAGTGCCATGCACAACAGCAACACCATTCTCTGCATCCACCAGACCTTTGTGATGAGATAGCAAACAAGTCTGCAGTGCTAATCCCATCTCTCAATCTGATCCCTCCTAACTCCTGATGAGCTGAGCCTGGCATCAGCCATTCCACTGTTCTACCTAGAAAGGCTGAGAAACAGGGGGGCCCTTATTCAGCTCCTAAATCTCATTTATCAACTCCTTACATCACTTTCCTTGATGTAAGCTTGTCAAAAACATTAACTTCCTAGCTAGCAAACCCTTGGCTCACTGTTAAAACTCCTGGACGTGAACTTTAAACAGTTGCTGTTTAATCTCCTGAGAACAGACACTGCCTTGCACACACATCCTGCAGCTTTCTCCCCAAACTACATGCCAACATTTTGCTGCAACACAAATGACAAACCTCCCCTTTCCAACAACACATCACAGGTAATTTCCCTTGCTAAACTTCCCTGCTTTTAATACATATCATTTTTCTGCATTGTCTTTTACACTGCAAGCTGCAGATTTCCCCATGATTTAATTCCTTTCATCAATCCCATCTTATACTTCTCATTCACCAACATGCTCTTGTTCTGTGTTTTCAGGCTTCATTTTTTTTTAAATCCAGACTGGTTTCATTTCCCCTCCATAACCAACTCTTTGGATGTTGGTTTTGCATTTTAACCTCTTACAGTTCTCCTTCTGGTTTTGTTCTTTACATCGCCAGCTGTCCTTTATTTCCCCTGTCCTTGCCCATGGGGCTCCCCATGGTGTTTAATTCCTGTGAATCCACCCTTTGGAGGATGCAGGTAGAGACCCTGCAGCTGCCTTTACCCCTCTGCTCCCAAACTGCAGCCTTGGCACCTCACTGCCCACCAGCTTTCGGTTCTGGGTTCAATTCCTCTTCATCCTGCAACAAGTTCCTACTGCCAAGCCACACCAGGCCAAGACAGGAACAGAAAGCCATAGATCCTGCCCCTTGAGCACAGGAACAGACATTTGTCCAGGGCTGAAAGCAGACAGGAGAGGAGCTGTGGGGCACCCAGACCTGGCAAAAGCCATCGAAGAGCCCAGCTCCTCATCCTCCCCTGCCTGCAGTGCTGAGGCAAAAGAAAATAACTGTTGCATGAAGCTGCTGCCGTGGTGCAAATTATCCTGTTTCGGGGAGGGGGTAGACTGAGCTCAGCTTGTAGAGAGAGGAAAGCAGGCAATCAGAACAACACCTAAAGAGCTGCACTGAAGCAGTGCAAAGGCAAATCACTATGCGCAGCACCATCACCCACATGTGCCGAGATCCACCACAAATTCCATTATTCTGAAGCCGAATCCACCCAGAACCTCCCAGCACAGGCTGGAAGACCCCATCCCCCCCTCACTCATGATCACTTCTGAAACACAATCTGGCTGTGCAGCGTTTTGTCTCGCACCAGAGGTGACACATCCAGCAAAAAAGCCAGAGTGAACAATACAAAGAGTTCCAGAAAACTCAATTCAGTAAATACAACACACAGCTCACAGTGTGTTACTTGCTGCCTCCACTGAAACCCACACAATCAGCACGCTGGAGTGACAAGTATTCCAGAAATATTTTCTCCATTAGTCTTAGCTACATGTTAAGCTGTCACCATTGCAGGTACTATATATTCCTGAACAAATTTCCATGACGACAACACAGTGAAAACACAGATAAAATACGTCCTGCATGCAGAGCACATAAAATATTAAAGAATATAAAACATTCTTTAGAAAGGCAGCAAGTTTCCCATGTGTTCAATCAAGGGCATTAACTCCAGCTGCAAGAACATTAACTCCTCGAAGTGGGGAGAGAACGGAAACAGCTGCTTCACCAGCTATTTCCATTTAAACAAAGGCAGGTATTTATGAACGGGAAGCAATGCAGGTAGGAGCAAAGCCATCAGCAAGGGGTTTCAGTGCGATCTTGTGGCTGAAAAGCAGACATGGTGCTTTTCCTGTTTCAGAGGGACATAAAATCTTCCCTATGGATGGGTCAACTGACCACAAAAGCAAGACAAAACTATCCATCATGCAGGGGGAAGTTATAAGGGCAATCCGTAATCCCAAGCAGTGGTAAGCAATGAGGATATGCATCAGAATGTCACTACAGCTTTTCGGGACACTTAAGATGCTCTTGCAAACACTCATGTTCCTATTTTACAGGGGCAAGGCGGAGTGGCTCCCTCCAACCCCTGACATGTAACATACATAACAATTCTAAATAAAAACAGAAGACACTTACGAAGACAGCACTATGGCAACGGCATCATTGAGGACGCTTTCGCCAAAGAGAAGGGCATACAGCTCAACGTCAACCTGGAGTTCATGGAATATGGCAAGGACAGTCACTGACAAATAGAAGAATAGAGAGACATTCAAAAAGGTGCTGTTATTTTGATGTAATCAAAGACAAAACGTCCTTTTTAGAAAGCTGCCTTCCTGCACATCTGTGCCACTGCTGTGATGGTGCCAGCTGCCCCCCCGTGCTCCCTTTGATAGTCTTCCTTCTGCTCTTTCAGATTTGGATTTGATTCATCATTTCCCTCCTCCTTTTACTAAAACATATCCTGGCCTATTAAATCTTTTGCAGGCAGACATAAACAAACTCTGCTCTGAGCTTCCCAGGGTCTGAGCTCACTGGCTGGGCCACAGTACCAGGCTGGCATGAGCCACCCAGCTATTGGGATGCTGCTAGCTTGGAGCATCAGGGAGAGCTTTCCTTCACCTGCAGAAGGCCAGAAGGATCAGGCTTGTCCAGGATGAGGACTGCCTTTCCTTTCCATTCCTGATACTCTGAGAGAAATCCTTGGATTCAACACATTCTAAGTGCCAGCACAGACACATAACGTTCAGACCTGACTGGAAATAGCCAGGCATCGGCTCAATCCCCATGTGGGTGCTTC
This sequence comes from Dryoscopus gambensis, assembly GCA_013389985.1. NCBI lineage: Eukaryota > Metazoa > Chordata > Aves > Passeriformes > Malaconotidae > Dryoscopus > Dryoscopus gambensis. The sequence continues at coordinate 226,695 of WEIT01012691.1, read as the reverse complement.
TGTGATTTACAGCCACACGGCAGCAATCAGAGTTCCCTCAAGCTCTTCTGTGATCCAGCAGCTCCAAGAAGATAATGGAAAGCCGCAGGTTTTGCATACCAGCCTCACGGGAACATCATAACATCCAAAGCAAGAAAGATGTACCACATGGTGCATCGGGCACACTTCAGGCTGAGGGCTGAGCCAATTCAAATCAACTTCCATGAAAGTCTTTTTGAACAGCACTCAGGGCACACTGAGTGGGTTTAACCCATTTATGCACAAGGAAATACACCATTTCTACCTGTGAAATCTTCTTGTTCCTATTTCAAGACCAAAGAAGGGACATGACACCAACAGCTCATCTGCAGCATTTCTAAGCATTAGAAGATTTCCAGCCCTGCTCAGCAAAGGACAGGAGCAAAGAGACGTCTTTTTGGGGTCCTGTGTTTTCACATGAAGTGAGAGCATGCAAGTAAACAGCTACCACATGCAAGCTATCATGAACTAAGTTCTATTTAGTTGGACGAGGCATGTTTTTCATAGCTTTGATTTATAAAGTGCATGAGTAAACTAAGATGTCACTACTGTCCCCAGTACTGCTCATTAAGGTGTCTCACTAATCTAATTTCAATTAGATTAGCCCCTGCCAAAATCCAACCAAACTGGAAGCAGGAGAAAATAGCTAAACTAACTAAAACCAGCAACTGAACCTTCCCCACATCATACATCTTGTTCTGCAACAGCTGCTGGCACAGGGTGGCAGAGACACAATGCCACACTCCAACAAACTCAAGAGAGAGGCTGCCTAGGACTTCAGTGCAAACAAGGATTCAGGAAAGCAGGGGTTTGGAAGCTGTATTACACATAACTGAAGAAAATTAAAAGGCATAGAGACCAATCTGACCTCTAAGAATGTCACAAATAAATTAAGCTCCAAAATTCAGAAGGAGGGAACTGACAGGGGTTTCAGACTTTCTTCCCCTCTGCCCCACAACTCAAACCAGACCAAAACGTAGGGAAAGCATGTAACATACCTGGGTCAGTGGCCGACATGATGGCCCCAAACAGGAGGCAGTCGGTGAAGTAGAAATCCCCTCCGAGCTGCCCAGTGACTTTCATCAGCGCCACGCAGCCGTAAACAACAGAGCTGGAGATCAGAAGAGGCAGTTACACATCTCTGCGATGCATTAAAACAACATTCAGATAGGCTTGATTTCCCTGAATTTACCAGATTAAAGCTATCCAAATGCCAGAACACCAAAGAACTGCATGGGATGGGCTGAGCCTGGTGACAGCCCAGGGCCATGATCCTGAAGGTGAGTGCCGAACCACACACACCAAAGCACCCTCTGAACTGGAGCACAAACATGGTGCCAGCAGGGAACTGGGACCAGAACTCCTCCAGGAGCACAACACGGCTAAAGAAAAGCAGCAGCCAGGCTCATGGGGTCACACAATCACTTTGCAGTGCTGCACATTAACACAGTTCAGTGAGGTGACCTTGAACTGACGCTGAAATGGCCAAAACTTTCAGCAAGGAGCAGATAATGCAGATGCTGAGTTTGCTTGAGTCCACTGGACTCTACTGGTGTCCTGTGTTACAGTGTATTCTATTACCATCTTCATGAGCTGTTGAAACCAGGTGTACCAATGTTCCCTGCCTCCTCCCTCCGGACTATCTTCTGTTAATGGGCCAGCTGTTGACACCAGGTGGGGCAGAGTGCTTTATCTCTCCCATGACCCATCCTTCCTCCACGGGGATATTTTCTGTTAATGGGCCATCTAGTCTCACCGAATGACTGATAAAATTACATCATCCCATTGTGAGATGCCCCACCCAGAGGGAGGAACCAAGCATTCCATTCTGGATATAATCTAAGATTTCGAACACCACAGGCAGCCTTTCCCACTAGATTTCCAGAGGACAAGAGCTACACAACCACCACTGGACTTTCTGAGAAGGACCAGACCTTTTCTACAAGATCATCGCTTCAACAGAACCACTTCAAAGAGAACTGCAGCTATCTCCAAACTGGACTGCTACCACCACCCTGCCCAGCAGGGTGTCAGGTCTTACCCTGACTCTGTCAGGTTAATCCAGTGTTTCTCTAGTATTGTTTTGTTATATATATATATATATATATATATATGTATATATGTATAAACACACTAGTAAAAGAAGTTATTCCTATTTCCCCATATCTTTGCCTGAAAGCCCTTAATTTCAAAATTATAATAAATGAGAGGGAAGGGGTTTGCATCTTCCATTCCAAGGGAGGCTCCTGCCTTCCTTAGCAGACATCTGTCTTTTCAAACCAAGACAACTGGAAAACACCCTATGCCAGCCTGTGTGCTACTATCCAGAGTGGGAATCATCCAGCTGTCTCCGGACAGAGGGATAAATAATTTGAAACACATCTGTGCTCACTAGCCTTTATGATCCTGCCCTCTACTCTTGTGTCTCAAGTTTATGAGGGCTTATGCTTTCACTAATTTGAAGTTGCTGATTTTTCAAGACAACCCTCAGAGAAGTGTGAATCTTTTCTTACCAGGAATAACTATTCTCATGGGATGCTGCGGGAGCCCTTCGCAATTGGACAGCAAACACCCTGTTCATGCAGCAGAGGTTGGGACAGTAAATAGGATTATTTGCTGCTGCTGAGCAGCAGTAGCAGAGCCTGTGTGACCTTTCAGGGCTGGGATTAGAAGCTTCAGGTCCAGGCTCAGAGCACTTCTCCCAAGCACAGCTCAAAACCCTGTGGAAGAACCAGACCAGCTCCATCTACTCACCCAATCACCAGGCAGGAAATGGCAGTGCCAAGGAAAGCATATGCCAGGATGGATCCCAAGTTTCTGAAGAAGTGCCTCTAGCAGGAGAAAAAAAACTAAAACTGAATTATATTTTGCTAACAATGTATTTCAAGCCCACACAGGCACCCACACAGTGTCCACAGCAACCTGGACTCAGCTCAGACACCACTGGAGTTGGACAGGCACAGGGTGTCCTGCACAGCACAGTGCCAGACCAGCAGTTAATGCAGCATTAATAAACATGAATGTACCATTTTCTCACACCTGTGCATTTAATAAGGTGCTATTCCAAGTCCTGGGAACTGATTTCCTAACCCAACAGCATTCCTCCTTCCTTCTCCCGCAAGCTAAACTGCATCATTCTCTCCTTCCAAGTCAGCATTTCAGAGAGCTGCTGCTTTCTAAAAGCTTCCCACAATCCCACGTGCTTGGAAAGCTGGGATGGCTGAAATGGCCTGGCTGACCTCAAAAACCCCTGCTGGAAACAGATGAAGTTGCTGACCCTTCTCAGGGCAGAGGGGCAGACAAGAATGATGGGGGCGCTCTCAGCTCTGCTTCCCACAGTCCCACATTTGCTGAGGAAAACCATACCCACCCACACAGCCTCAGCCTGCTGAGCAAGCATTAAAGCACTCGCAAGTATTAAATATTCTCTGGAGGCAGAGGAACTAAAAACATCAGCACTGTAAAGGCACGTACCCTTTTCAAGCTGTAGCCTGCATAAAATATAATGGGAGGAAGCAAAATGTTGAAGAATACCTCAGGATCAAAAGTCACCTGTTAAGAAAGAAAGAAAAAAAAACAACAGTAAAATGATTTGTTAAAACTTCGCAAGACAAAATACAAATAAGAAAGTAATACACGGCGAAAGCCCTCTACCACCACCACATGAATCCTTCTGGGGCAATGCTCAGGATGTGTCTGGGATCTTCTGGAGGCAAATCCCAGAGTCTAAACAGCTTAAATAAAGATGAGCTAAAACTAGAGTTTCATTACATTGTGTTCAACATATAAATTACTGCTCATCACAATCACAAGTCAAAAAACCAAAATAAAAACACTTAATCCAGCAGATCCAGGACCTGTCCCCATGGAAGGAGTGGGAAGCACCGCTCAAGTCTCTATCACTGCCTCCCTTACCTTTCTCAGCATCTCATTATCCTGGACGTTGTTGAGCTCCTGGGCACTGATTTCCCCCTTCAGGGTGTACTCATAGTACTTCCCACTGACGTTCACAAGCAGTGTGGCAGGGCTGGTCTGCACCTGGCAGCTCAGGGTCACATTGTTGATATCACTGGGGACGTGGATGCCGTAGCGCAGGACCACGCCGACCAGGACACCTGGGGAGGGACACAGGTCTGTGAGACAAACCACGGCAAACTCCTAGAATGATGCCTCTGAACATGGATGCAGCAGCAGGATCCTGACCCTCTGCTCAGCTGCTGAGCACAACCACCAATCCAATAATTGCCCATGTGAATGGAACCATCCTCGTCCCCTGTGAGCCAGGTGAACACTCCGTACTCATGGGGAGTTTCTAACACAGCCACGGACAAGACCTGAAGGATTTGAACTACCCAGCAATCAGTCAGACCCTCACTCCAGTGCAGCAAACAGCCAATATTGAGGGCACACTAGGTTTTTTAGGGTGAGCACCTCACACTGCTGGGCCAGGTGCTGTCAACACATGCCTGAACTGTGCCCTTTGCACCTTGAAACCTGACATTGATACAATAAACTCTTCATTTTGGCAGGGGTTAATGATACCCAGCAACCACCCTGAACACTCTGAGGCTGGCAAGCATCCTTCCTAAGGTGCTGCAGCACTATATAGCCTCCTCCCAGCCCTCCCTGTTTTTATAAAACCACATTTTAAATATAAACATATAAACACAAAAAACTGTTTACCAATCCAGGCTGACCACTCAGATCTACTCCTTGCCCCTGCGAACTTCAGCCCTGCACCACAAGCAGCAGTCCCACAGCAGCCCCATGAGGCAGCTCTGCCTCCAGCTCAGCTGCTAAGTAGGGGCATTTTGGGATTAATTTGCAAGTGAGCAATTTATAAGGCATTTTTCTTTTGTTGTCTGAGGTCTCAAATCCAGATTGAAGTGTGTTGAGTGCTCTCCTGGCAGAGTGTTTTGACATCTGCAGGCTGGGGAAGAGGGGTGTCCTACAAGACACCTTTCCACGTAGCCTTCAGCGCAAAAGAGTCTGGAAACTCCTTGATTAAGGCGGCCCTGAGCTGCCACAGAAATCCTGGATCTTAACCCCATCTCTGAACCACACATTTATGAAGAGCTTTCAGACATGTGGGAACTAAACACAGACCGCAACGCTCGGAAGGCTTCTCCATTTGCCTCCCAGGACACTCCTACTTCCTTTCTGCTGCCTTAATTAAGACCTTGCTCTGTGCTTTCCTACAGGCAGGGCACAACCCCGACCGACAGGAACACCCAACTCTTCCTGTGCCACCGCCTCTCGGGGAGCAGAGCCTGGGCAGGACACACTGGGGCCCCAGCTCATCCAGCATCTCATGCAGCCCGTTCCTGATCTGCCACCCACTTTCTGACTTCTCCTTCCTTGGCCACAGTTTTTCCAGGACAAGATTTGCTATTTTTCCCGATGGCCAGGAGAAAAGCCTCCACCTCCCATCCCAGGGGGTGCTACACACAGCAGGGCCACCAGAGCACACACTCAGGCCATGAGCAGAGGCAGAGGAGGTGGCTGCACACAGAATCACCACTGCTGACCCACTACACCTCAGCTCAGGAACTGGACAGACCCAAAACCCCGGTCTAATACAGCACTTTGCAGCACAGGTGAGCTAAAAGGCTATCAATGCTTTCAAGCCATGCACCATCAATCAGGTGCTCACCACTTTGGGCTTTATCTGGTCCTGAATCACCCCAACAGTCACAGAACAGTTTCCTCTGGGCACAGCCAGGCACAATCAGCTCCAGCAAAGAGAGTTCAGGGCATGTCACACTCTGCAGAGCAGCTGAGAGCTGCTTTTACACAACCATCACTTAGAGAGGACACCAAAAGGAATTCTTTAGCTTACTTTTCTGCCAGCCTCTGCTCCTGTGATCTTCCAGTGCTCCAGAAATAAAAGTATAGAATGAAAGCAAGTATGTCAAGCACATCAAGATGCCACAGCATGTATTTACATAAGCATGTGGCAGTGGCTGCACAGCACCACAGCAGTGGGACAAAACATCCCATTTTCCTTTCACCCGGAAAATGACAACCCCAGAGGTACCACGGGAAACAACCAAAACCCTTCACTGGAATAAAAAGAGTTTCAAAGGGTTATTTACGCCTGCTTATGGCTATTAAGGTACACCACACTTTGCAGCCCTCCCAAACTACCTGGGGTGACTTCTAAAAAGTTTCTTCTTAAAAACAAAGTTGATTTCAGAGGTTCATGCAGGAATCAGAAACCAGCAGCTGCCTGTCCTTGCTCAGACAGAAGGAAACCCACCCAGCAACCCCTTTAACACCCAGGCTCAGCACTGTGAGATGAGAGGCCCCACAGAAGGAAGGACGGACAGACACAAGGAGTCACTGCTGCAAATTCAGAAGGGATCCTGACTCATCTGCCTCTTCACTCTTAATCCCTGTCCTAAAGCAGTGCTACATCCGATAGCACCCCTGCTCCTCCGCCATCTCCTTATCCAGGCAGCTGTTCCTGGCCCCGCGTGCCAGCCATGCTCCAGACAGGGCCAAATTCCCACTCCGGCCAGGGATGGGGTAAGGGAAAAGGGAACAGATAAACCTTCAATATCTGCCAAGGACCCCTGTTTGGGAGTTCCAAAATCAGACTTCTTGTATTCTTCAATAATAGGCTGCCTGGGAGGCTGCCAGAGCTCCCCAGACCAGGTGAGGAAAGACACCCATGTGCAAACACACAAATGCACAAATTGCTCCTGAGCACAGTGTGACCCTGCCAGCGGCCCCCAACACAGAGACACTGTCAGAGTTACCTGCAGGGAAAGCATTCTGCTGCTCTGCTGGAAACCAATTATTCCACCAACATTAAACGGCAGCCTCTCTGCTCCACAGCGGATCTGATCAACCTTCCCCACCCAACAATGCTCACTGGAAGCACTTGGGACAAATCTAACAAGGTTTTCCAGACACCCAGTCCAGTCCCGAGCTCAGGCTCCCTGGACCAAGCCCAGGGGACCGTGTAGGTGCTCCTGATTCCAACAAGCTCTTAGGAAATGGTTCAGACTCTCCTGGCACTCACAGAGCCGCCCCAGCAGTAACCTGTGAGCCAGTACCGACATGCTTTTGCAGCCAGAAGTTTTACAAAACTGAGCCCTGGGAGGGAGCTGAACAGAGCAGAGGGAACTCAACACCAGAGAAGCTGCCAGCCAAAAGCTGCAAGGAGTTGAGAAGCTGAAGGCAAAGCCAGCAAATTAAGTGAGTTCTTTAATGCAAAGTGCAAGAGATTATTTTCAATGCATTTCTCCGGACTTCATGAAAAAGAACAAAAGCCCATGGGCTTTTTTTTAAGGTGCTGTTGAACATTTCCGAGGTAATGTTTTAAATGAAGACTAATATATTACCAAACCCAGCACTTAACAACAATGGAAGCAGACAGGATCCCCAGGCAAGCATTAATCTGGACACCAAAAGGAAAGAAAAGTGTAGCAACTGAAGACATCCTGACAACAAGCAGTTAAGACACACGCAATTCAGGGACCAAGTGGGAACGAGTACAAGGAAACTAAACTTCTAGAGAAGCTCCTGCACATCCAGCATCAGACTCTGAGAAGAACTAAAACAAAATTGTTAAATTAATTATCCTAAATGCTGAGTGCCTCAGATGTGGGAACCTCCTTTCAAACACTGGAATGAAGCTTAAGGGCTACTAAACACCTATTGTCTATCAGTGTTAAATTACTCTAGCCAGTGTCCTGCTCTTGGCTCTTGAACATCAACTCTGAGCTGACAGTGTGATTTGCAAGACAGAAACCCATCTGGAGCAAGAGCTTATAACTTCCAGTAAAAACAAAGACAACAGGGAAACTGATGTGTTTTGCCAAAAGAGATATATGCAAAATCTTATTTGACTTAGTTGCTGGGTTTTTTAAACAGAAAAAGACAAGCTTTTGCAAATTGCTTCTCTTGCTCAGATTTCAGGGTCTGTTTTGCAGCCCTTCCAGGTTTTCAGTGAACTTCCTTGGGGCTAAAAGCATCACAGAGAGCCACGGACAGCAATACCTGCTTTCCTCCCTGCAGATTTAAAGTTGCCACTGTAAAACAACAGCATCTCACCACTCCTTGGGAATTACACATCCCTTTTCCTACGGCAGCTGCCACTACCTGAGAAGCAAATGCCAAAAGCCTTCATACCAGGGAAAAGTTGGGATTTTCTGCATGACATTACTGATTTCACCAGCAATTCTCTAAACACAGTCTACAGAAGAGCAGACAGAAAAGGTGCATTTTACGGATCGGCAGGAGACTAAAACAACCAAGGCTGTGCTCTGAGAATAAAGTGAGCACTCAGGTAAGTCAGGGAGAGAGGAGAATCAAGAGGAAGAAAGCTCCAGGAGAAGAAGAACAAGGTTAAAGGCAAGTGTGAAAGCTTGCATGTTAGGAGTTCTGGGGCAGCAGGAGAGAAGACTTTCCATGCTAGAAGCATGTCCTCCCACAGCACAGATCCTGTCCCAGGAGGTGACCATCCCTGCCCTGGGCAGGAGGCCAGAAATGTCTGAACCCCCCTGAGTGGTGGCTGGAAGGAATCTGAAAATTCAGAGCAGTATTTTGTGCCCCTGAAAAAGCAGACCAGTGCCTCTGGGCTGACACAAGTGTCTCCACCCCTTCACTTAGAAGGGCACTTCCAACTAACTGAAACTTGGGATCACAAAAGCCAGCTGCCCAAACAGGTCAAGTCACAGCCTTCAGCTCAACGCTTTCTGCTGGGTGGGGGATTCGGCCACGTCTGACTCTGTGTGGTCACACATCACCCTCAGACAGCAAGGGCTGCACAGAGGACAGACACTAACTATGGCACACAGCAGGAGATGCCCTCTCAATCCTAGATTCAAGAAATCTTCCCTAGATACGGATCCATGGCCATGTTAATCACTTCCCCAGCACAACTCTCAGTCCTACTTTGGTTGAACTCGAAGTCATGCCAGATAACCCAGGGAGAGCCATATATGGCCCCTCCATACTGTGGTTCAGGCCACTTCAGGAGGCAATGTCACCTCAGTAAATCACAGGCCACCACTAATAACCAAATGTCTACAGCCTCACTCCACTGACCCACAGCCTTGTTCCACTTCCTGTGGGACTACACATGGGGACTCAAAGAGGTCCTGTCACAGCGGGAGGAAGAACTCTAAAGGTAAGGAGCTTGTGCACACGGGTCCCCAGGAAGAAGGATGGAAGGCTGCTGGCGCTGCAGGTCCCTGAGCATGGGTGGGAGAATCCCCCAAATGGCCTCTCCACTCTTCTTGGACAGCTTCTGGAAATCTGGATGCTCTAAACACAGGACAGAAACACAGCCTCTGGCCCCAGCATGTGGGATCACAGAATCACAGAATGATCTGGGTCGGAAGGGGACCTTGATGATCGTCCAGTTCCAATCCACCTGCGATGGGCAAGGACACCTTCCACTAGACCAGGTTGCTCAGAGCCCCATCCAACCTGGGAAGCAAGGCTCCTGACCAGTGCTAAGCCTCTGACCAGTGCAACGACTGGTCTGTGCTGCCCCAAGTCCCACTCAACCCCGGAGCAGGTAAGTGGAACTCGCCAGTGCTCGGTGACATGGTAGCCCATGACGCCACCAGCTTTACCCTGTGAGGCTGTCTGGAAAAACCCAATCAGATCCTCACTGCCAGAGATTTGGGAGTATCTCTGCCCTCGAGAGCCCTCCATATCTAGGGTTTGGAAAACAACCAACCCTCCCTCCAGCAACACCCAGATAAGGCTCAGCACTGGACACACCAGGACGGGGCTGTCCCAGTGACACTCAGCATCCAGCTGCACCCACAAGGGGATGTGTCGTGTCCCCCCGCACCCCTCTGCCCACCAAACAAGCCCTGTCGCAGCCCCTCGGCCAGGGGCCACCAGGCACTGATCGAAAGAAAGGTGCGCTGCTGGTCCCCACTGGTACTGCCATGGGTGGGCAGTCGGGCAACCACTTAGGCCCGCAGCTGGCCCAGCGCACAGCCGGGTCTGGTCGGAATGGGGCTCCCAGTGCTCGGGGTAGGTCCCGCACGGGTCTCCCAGGGAACGGGTGCGCGGGGCGGGGGATGCACGCGTGGGGCGAGGCGCCGCTCACCGTAGATCATGGCCAGACCGGTCTCGTGGAGGAAGCGAGCGCGGCGGTGCTTGAAGAGCCAGATGGTGAGGATGGTGAGGGTGAGCAGCAGGATGAAAACGAGCAGGTTGGCGCTGTCCTGACGGTGACTCTCCTCCGCCGCCTTCTCGGACACGATCTCCTCATCCAGCGCCACGGGACGCGCCGCCGCCACCTCGGCGCCCGTCGTCCCCCGCGCCCACAGCCCCGC
>WEIT01012691.1:184723-214684 GCA_013389985.1 Dryoscopus gambensis | reverse complement strand
GGCGGGGGCGGCCCTGTCCTTGCAGGCTGGGCTGCGGGGAGAGCGGAGGTTCCGGAAGGAGCGCGAGGCTCGCCTCGTGCGGGCGCCGCAGCAGCCGAGAAGGGAGGGAAAAAGGAAGGGTGGGAAGGGGGAGCTGCCGCCCGCCGGGTTGCTGCTTCAGCCTGACTTCTGCCATTCCGCTGTCTCCCATCCCTACGGTTCGCCTCCCTCCCGGCTGCTTGGGGTAGGGCCAGCCGTGCTCCGGAGCAGCGAAGCCTTACAGAGGCACCAGGGACAGCCAGGCTGCGCGGGGAGGGTTGGAGCTGACACGTTTCTCGGAGCTACAGCCGTTTCTTTGGGGGTTTTTTGTTGCCGGCCTGTTTATTTGCATACACAGAGTGTTTGATGCGTGTGTGGGTTTCTGTTTTGTAGATCGTTCTTACATGAGGCTGACAGAAAAGGAAGACGAAACGTTACCCATAGATGTAAGTTTTTGCTGTGTTTGAAAGGTGTAACTTTGGGGTGGTTTAGTCTCTCAATTGCTTCCTTTTAATGTGCTAGGCAAGCATAAAGGGTAAAGTAGTTTTTAAGTTGCACTTTCATCAGAGCTCCCACTGCTCCCACCTTCCTCTTCTTTGGAACTACCCTGGCGCATGTTGTCCAGGGTTCCTTGAACATAGCTCAGAGAGCTTTTGCATCCATCACATCATTTGCAGCAAAACATCCTGCACCCTCTGGCTCTGGTGGTAGACATGTTTATCCAGTGTGACTGTACGTGTTTGATCCCAGCACAACTTGCTTCAGGAGGGGGGATTTTATTTATATTATTTGCTTGCTTTTCAGATTTCCACTTCAGTTATCTGTTCCTCTTCTCCTTAATCAGAAGGGCAGGGAGATCAGGTGCCAGGAGAGCCAGCCACAGCACCTGGCCCAGGGCTGTACCCTGCCAGTCCTGGCAGGACTTTGGATCCTGGAGTGCACAGAAACACAGTGTTTGGTCTCAGGCTCTTGCTGAGGAGCCGTGTGAGTCGATTCCATTGGTGCAACCCAGACTTGTGCTGGGGGTGCTCTGGCGGAGTTTGGCTGTGCAAATAGGAGGGATTTTTAATTCTCTTGTGCCTCAGTTTCCCCACTGCTGGATTGCCCACTTCTATTTGCTGTCACTGGATGAAAAGCACAAGAGACACTGTGTGAAAGCTGAGATTTTTTGGTAAACATGCAGAACTCTCAGTGATGGGTGTGTTGCACTGTGCTCCTTCTGTTGCAGATAGTCCTGCAGACTCTGCTGGCCTTCGCAGTCACCTGCTATGGTATAGCACATATTGCAGGAGAGTTTAAAGACATGGATGCCACTTCAGAACTCAAAAATAAGTATGTTTTATTTCTTCTTTTTGTATGCACCAGTACCTGCTCCTCTGTACAAACTGCACCCTGAAGTCACTCATCTTTAGCTCAGTCCTTCAATGCATATTGTAGGCAGTGACCTTGGGGGAAGAGCCACACTTGGGAAAGCCAGCAGTGTCTTGAGTTTTAGGGGGAGTTAGATAACAGGCAGAAATTAAATAAACTTCTTGCTTTTCCTCATCCAAAATCCTGCTGTGCAGAGTTGGTAGAGGAATTAAATGTGCTCGTGGGAAGTAGAGCTCAGGAATCACCACCTGTTGTCCTGACACGATCTCAGACTGCAGGGCCTGGCTCACACTCTGCTTGTGTTTGCTTCCTCATGAGAATCTGAGTCACTTGAATCTCACACAGTATATTCAAGGCAGGACATGGGAAAGACTTTAAGAAAATAAGGGATTTTGGATCAAGATTTTGAAGAGGATAGTTGGTTAGGGCATGCCAAGGTCATAGGTTCAGCCGCTGTATGAGCTGTTCACTTCAGAGTTGGACTCAATAATCCTTTTGGGTCCCTTCCAACTTAGAATATTCTGTATTTCTGATAGGAAATTGGATGGGCAGACGTTGCCTCTCTGGCCATTTCCAAAACCACAGGGGAGTATGGAAAGTGAAAAAGTTGACATAATTGTATCTCAGAGTGTTCACCTAAAGCCTTTAGCTTGAGGCATCCAGGGGGATGGAAAGCTGAATGTCATCAAGGTGTTAACACAAGTGACAGCTGAACTGAAGCTGGCACATGGTGTGTCTGCAGGCAGCATCCACAGGCTGCCCCTGAGCTCAAGGATGGAAGGGGAAGTTTGTGACGTGGACATCTTGTGGTCTTTTTCACAACTGGCTGTATTTCCTCAGTGTTTTAGTTTAGGAAACTTAAACGCAAGCAAGAATTTTGGATTGAAAACTTGTATTTCTGTGTCTAAAGTCAATATGCCCCAGGCTGACTGTTCTAAACTCCCTGCTCTGAGAGAGTATTAACCTTGGCTTTTTACATTTATTTTGAAGGACATTTGACACATTAAGGAACCATCCATCTTTTTATGTATTTAATCATCGTGGTAGAGTATTGTTCCAGTCCCCAGACACAGTGAATTCTTCATCAAACCAAGATGCTTTGTCATCCAGCTCAGCACTGAAATTTCGAAAACTTGAACCTCTGCGCCGCTAAGACTTTTACAGATGATACCAATAACCCAGGACACTGAGATGTAATATTCAAGTCGGGGATGTAAACACTTTTTAAATTTCTGGAGCAGTATTTATATTGATCTTCCAGACTTTATAAAGTATATATATATATATATATATATAAAAAAACTAATGACCTTCTTTGTACACTGTTGATGACAATGACTGAATTGTGGATTGGCAATGCAGTGTGAATTCTACAGTTATGCTGTGAAACACATCTTCAAAGTTTCAGATACTAAAACAAGTTGCAGCTGACTTAACTTCAGTTAAAACAAAAAGCAAGCTAGTTTTTCCTGCAATTAATGTTCTTTGACAGGAGGGAATGTTTGAGTGTATTTATTTTCTCAGTTTGCTTGCACTACAGTCTGTAGATCCCCTCAGAAATGCTGTGTGCACTGCATCACTGAACAGCAGGAAAAGGGGCAGCATCTGATCCTAGAATGCCTGTGGGACACCAGCATGGTGTGGCAGGGGAAGTCAAAAAGATTGCTTTCATTTTTATTTTTTAACAGTGCTGAAAAACAGCTGTGTGAAGGGTTATTTTTTTTCCTGGTTTTTTTGTTACCACATTATTTCCTCATTGCCCTCCTTCATTTCACGTAAGTTGCCCCAGGTTGCCTGGGTTGTAGCTGTGCATTGGTGCTTGTGCAGGGGAGGCAGCTCGTGTAGATAATCTGCCACACCCCGTGTTCACCCCCTGGGTCCGTGTTCTCCGGCTGTGAACGGGGGAGTGTTGGACGTTGTGAATGTGCTGAACATGGTGTTGGTACCAGGTACAACCTCCAAGTCATCTTCATATTTAAGTATCAGTAAGAACTATCCCCTCTGTCAGTGATGCAGGGGTAGGATCCAGCAGCTTGCTCTGTTTGCTGGTACTAATCCAGGACAACTGCCCCTTTTCTGCCAACAGAGCCTTTCACCTTGATTTTTTCGAGCTGAGCCCTTCATTGATTTAAGATTACTGTCTTGATTTCATGTATTAGAACTGATCATACTGTCCTTAACTCTTCCTTATGTCTAAATTCTAATCTCCCCTCAGGGGCTGAATCAATGCTAAAATCACTCTTGGTCTGGCATTTCACCTCCCTGATGCAACAAGGGAGGGTAGGTCTAGATACTGGTGGGGCCAGCAAGAATTTTGCCTGGTTTGAGGATGTTTCACCCGCACAGTGGAAACTAAACCTTTTGTCCTGGCATCTGTTGAGTTGTGTTTGGTTTTTTTTTAAACTAATAAGAACTGTCAAAGGCAAAAGCTTTGCAAAAATACTGTGTAAACAGAAGCTTCTTTTTCCAGCTCCGCCCATCCTATGGAGTGGGTGCCCCAGTGCTCGAGCAATATCCATGGCTGCTGCTCTACAATCACTCTTAAGCATCTGGGCTTGATTAGAAAGGGTTACTCTGCCAGCTGAAAGCATCTGAGCTGCAGGATTAGTTCCTAAAGTGTCCTGGTTTCCCTCTTGCTGGTGTCACAAATCAGCTCCTGCCAGCTCCAAAGGCCTCAGAAGTAGTATTGGGTCATCTCTCCATTGCGGACAGAGCTGTTCCCTCGGGGAATAGGGCTGCTGTGCGGAAACTGCTGTACAGAGGGGAGGCTGGGAACATGGGCCAGGTGACCTTGTGGGGCAGAGGAAAGACAGAATGCTATTAGCAGAGGGAGGGAGAAGCCCAGCAGGAGCTCAGTAACCACTGTAGCAGATGTGTCCTGCAGCCGTGGTTGCACTGAGCCCTTTGCAGAGGGTCTTAGAGCAGAACTGCTCACATGGAATGTCTGAGAAGCCCCATTTGTGCTGCTGGAAGGCTACAGGGATCTGCCTGAAGCAGGAGGTGCTGCTGTGGGACAGGGAGGTGGAGAATGTCACCTGCTGCTCGGAGCAGGTCCTGCTGGGAGCACCCTGTGGCTGTGTCAGGGCCCTTCTCATGAGGAGTTAGCCTCACTCTGCAGCAGTGACGGTTCTATCATAAATCTGTACAAATTATTTTTTCTTATTGATCTCACAATGTCAAATAAAAACTGATATCCTTAAAGTGTTTGTTTGTTTATTTCTGACCATCCTGGAGTCTGCTGCAGCAAATGCCTAGTCAGTGACTATTTAAAAGTGACTGCCCAGCACTGACATGAAGTGATTGCCCTAATTATGGCAGCTCTGTGTGAAAGTGCTGTCTGGCCTGGTGCTCATTACTGGGAGTTAGGATCAGTAGGGGGCATCAAAATATCTGCAAGTAGCTGAGTAAAACATTTAGGAGGGAAGTATTACCAGCCTGGGGATCTGCTTGCCTTTGAGGTATCTCATCATCCTCTCTAGCAGAGCTGACAAATTTTCTGTCTTCAATTTAACCACAGTAAAGGCTTTTCTACCATTTGCTAATCCCCCGCCAGCCCACGGGACAGGCTTCTGGTATTGCAACAGTCACTGCAGGAAACATTCAGGCTGCTCCCAGGGCTGGCGATAGTTAAAATCCTGGACTTGAGCAAGATCACTTTTCACTCCCTGCTCTGCTTTTCCACTGGGGGAGGTTGAAAAGTTAGCAAAGCACTGGAGGAGTTTGCTCACCTACAGCATCCATCAGGATTGCACCAGAGAGAGCAGCAGACTCACCCCTCATCTGCTTTCTGTGCTGTTGAAGCTCTGCATCCAGCACACAATACAATGGGGTGAAACACCAATAAAACCGGTATACTGGGAAGGGGCACCTTAACCAGTTCCCAAAGCTACCTTGTGCTTACCTTGCAGTGTGGGATTCTTCACAGATGAGCTTCTCTTCTTCAAAAGCAAAGCAGGAGTTGAGCCAAGAGTTTCTTGAATTAGACTGGAGAGTTTACAGCCTCACCCACTGCACATGGACAGCTGTCACATCTTGAATTGCTTTGGCTACAAGTCGTGATATTTCTACTACATTAAATAGTAAAATAAAAAATAGGTGCTGGTGATTTCCATTCACTGCTGAAGTAGCAGGTTTCACCTGCATTAATTTTGCTGGGTTTTTGAACTATTCTAGTGAGAGCTCAGTGGAGAGTTGCTAAGGAGGGCAGGAGTCATTTACACCTTGCAGGTGAGGGGATGGGGACCACAGTTTGTGTCAGAGATCGGTCACTGGTGCAGCCCTTCCATGTGAGGCAGGAATGGAAGTGCAGCTGGCAGAAGCACTTATTCTAGAGGTCAGTGAGGGCTGAACTGCAGCACCATGTGTGGAAATCCCTCCTAGTCACACATCTGATGTGCCCCTTCCACGCGTCCCAGACAGCTATCCCTGCAGTCTGGTGCCAGGACCCACGTGCTCTGTGCCCCACTGCTGCCCAAAGCTGGAGCAGTTTTCTCAAGAAAGCTGGCAGCTAATGGCCCCTTCCATGTGCTCTGGAGCACCCACAAAGTTCCCCTCATTGGAGAAAGCAGAGAATGATGATTACTTTCTATTGATTTTCTATTTATGATTGTTGGCTTCCTTATCACTTGCTTCCCATGGTTTGGGTTCTCTTGCCCTTCACCACACTGCAGCAAATCTGCCCTTCTCCATCTCTGACACCTTCAGCAAGGACATTAACTGTGCGGACATCCTCCAGCTGGTTACAACCCGCCCCGCCCCCCCCCTCCCAAGAGTGGGACAATTTCTGCTCCCTTCTGGGGCCACCTGCACCAAACGGCAGCAATTTTCCACCAGACGATTCAGGAAGGCTGAGGCTCACCCCACAGCATCCAGGGCCACGGTGCTGCCCCCGGGCTCCCTGTGGGAAGCCCCCCAGCTGGGCAGAGAAGCTGCAGTTCTTCTGTTCCCTGCTGTCCTGGCTGTGCTGTGCCAGGCTGGCAGGCTGCCTGCAGAGGGGAAGGGCAAAGCAAGGCGATTTTGAATGTTAAACAAGCAGAAAAGATTTTGGTACCAGCTTTCCACAGCCAGCGCTAACAGCAAAGGCAAAACACTCCTTGGATTTGGCCTTGAGGTTCACCTTGAAGCTATAATCACCAGGGGCAGAACCCCAGCAGAAATAAATCTTGATATTCCGGCAAGTAAAAGCCTTTTAATCAACCCCAGGTTGGTCTCAGTGACACAATGCCATTTCAAAACACTTTGGACTGCAACGAGAGCTACATCCTTAAAATGGCAGCTAATTAATTTTCCTGTCCTGCTAACTTAATCTTTTTTCCAGCCAAGAAAGGCAAATGGGAGTTCACAGAGCAGTGAGGCAGCCGGGAGCCTGGCAGCGCAAGCAAGAACACAAGCCCCAGGGCTCCTTGGCAGGGGCCCAGGCTGTGTGGTGTCACAGCTTCCCAGGCCATTTTAATAGGAAGGGAGATGGAAAAAAAAATTAAAAGATGACATTTGGAGTATCAGTGGCTCATCCTATGCCGGTGGGATAGGGAACTCACAGCCCCTCACACAGAGAGATGTGGCTGTTTATTCCCAGTTCATATCCCAGTGCTGCCAGGCAGAGCACCCAGCACTGGCAGTGCCCTCCCTGTCCAGACTGGTGCTGGCAGAATCAGTTCCTTCGGGATCTGCCGGAGGCAAGCCGTGCTGCAGGGGCACTTCACCTTGGATTTCAGAAGAAAAAAAAAGGAAAGAAAATATTCCCCTCCTCCCCCAAGGTATTTCTGCTGCGTATTTTAGAGCAGTTCAGGGCCAGCCACAAAAGGCCAGTGCTGATGTCCTCGGAGCCCCAGGCTGCTCCAGAATCCCTTGTCCCTGCCCCAGGAGATCTCTGCTGCAGTGCAGGATGCAGGAGGAGCGTCCTGTGTGCACAGCAAACGCTGAAGCAGTGATTTATTCCCCATCCCAGATGCAGAAGTGCACAAAACAAGACGCATCCCAAAGCAGTTTTGGAGCAGCCAGCTAGGCAGGCACTCCAAAGAGGGCCTTCTCTTCCCCACCTCCACACCAAGCTGTCATTCCCTGGCCCATTACCAATGCCTCCAAGGCACCCACAGGCCTGGTTGAGCCCGCAGCGAGGGCAATCCTAGGGAGGCACCACCTCCCCAGCACAATGCAAAGCACATGCAGGGGAGAGTAGGGGCCAAATAATGCCCCCTCCTTGCCCAAGGCCACCATGCTGCTCTACAGCCTCCTGTCACACACAGATCTCTGCTGAGGGACCTTGGGGATGGTGGCACCATTTCAGTGCTGAACTCACCACCACCACTCTGAAGCTGGAGCCGGCTGCTCCTTCCATACCTATTTGAATACAGCAGCTTCAGATCACAAAGGAAAACCCACAGCAGAGCGAGGCCCATGCTCATCTCCCATGGGAGGGACCCACATATACTACAGGATGCACCAGGGCTGGTTAAAAACCCCAGGTCTGCTGGTGGTCAAGCACAGCCATGGCCATGCTGCTGCCTTGGGTTGTCCTGGGCTGGCAGGGGAGACAACCATGGAAACAGCCTGAGCTGTCTCCCAGCATGGGAGCAGTGGGCAGGGAAGCTCTGCAAGGTACTCTCGTCTCTGCCTTTGCTTCTTGTGCTCAGGCAGCAATCGCAGAGCTTGGAAGGGACAGACCTGAGGCTCAACCCCACCACATTCCAGGAGCAGAGCAACGGGATGCTCCAGAGAGATGAAGTGCAAGTTAAAACAGGAGCAGTGAAATAAGGAGTGAGTCACATCAGATGAGCTCCAGACAGAGCAGAGCACTCCATCACCATGAAACTCCCCTTGCAGGGCCCCGCGTCAGCCTCACACTGAGCACAGCACCAACTTCCAAAATTCACCACTGGTCAATCCCTGGGAGCAGTTCCCACCTCATGCCTGAGGATGAATGGGGAAAGGCTTTCAACCTCTTTCTGGTTTCCTATCATGACAGGAGCTGTCCCTTTCATCTCCTTTCTTTCACAACCCCTTCCCCCTTCAACAGTGGGCACACCAAGTCCAGGGGTGAAAGGCAGACCCTGGGAAAGACAGCCTGTTTTATCTACATCCGCAGGAATTCAGCTTTGACCACCTGGAATGCCGACAAAACACAGCTTTCAGCTGCCCCACGGAGTCAGAGCCTCCTCAGGGTCCTGATGAAAAGCCACCACCATCCCCATCCAGAAGAAAAGCCATCACCATTACTTAACCTTTTATCCAGCAACCGTTTCCCATCACAGCCTGGGCCGCAACTCACCAGTAACTGCCTTTCCTGCGGGGAATTCACAGTTCCCAGGAGTAGCTCTGACCTGGTTTCACCTGCTGGAAGCCTCAGGGGCTGCCGCAGCAGCAGCTCGGTGAGAGCCTTCCCAGCTCGCCGGGCCCGGGCATGTCCTGCCCACATCCAGCTTCCAGCGAGCCAAATGCTGCCACGGCATACAAGCATTCCTGTTCTCTGACAGAACTCCTGCAGGAGGGTTTGATGGATGTGATACACTTACAACAGCCTCTTCCAGAGCTCCCAAGTCCCCCACCATCTCCTTTTCCACTGATGATCATCTTGGATAGCAGCTTTTAAGGTCTGTGTGTGTAGAGAAAGGAGCCCTGAACCCATGGATGCCAGTGGAATTTCAAAATACACTTTCACTCAGCTGGGAAAGGAAAGGTGCTGGAGCAGCTTGGGTCAGAAGCCAAACTCTAACAAAGAGGCAGTATCACCACAAGTGCCTACAGGCTTGGGCAGCTTCTCTACAGCCCTCCTATCTTCCCTTCCAAGCTCCTGCTTTTTTCCGGCCCCAGAAACATTTCCAGCAAAAGGGCACCCACTGCAGCCACCTCTGTGTGGAAGCAGTAAGGACCCTGTCCTGTCTCCACCTCACGCTGCTCCCGTGCCAGACCCTGGCTAGCAGGTGGAAGAGCACAGGGAAAAAGGAACCCAATGACACGTACAAGAGCCTAGCAGCCAGTGTGTTGGTTTGTGGTGGGGTTGTCCACACCAAGGAAATAATTCAAGTGTGCAAGACCAAATTAGGGCATACATTTTATAGTCATCTTTACTAGTGACACACTATATGACCTTGGGTAAGTCCCTCCATCCATCTTTAATGACTCTCTCAGAGGAGAGCCACAAGACTTTAATTAGCAGCCCTAAAAGCGCTCGAGATAGTTTGTCTCTCTTCCAAAATAACCACCTGCAGATGAATTGAAAGAACCTTATTTTCATATTCTGCAAGCAACTGGGATCCAAGCGGCTCTCAGATCAGTCACTTCAACAACATAATCAAAGTTAAATGTGCCAGCTGTGCATGAAGAGTTTTAATATGCTGTGCAGACTGGAAAACAGCTCAAAGAATCAATGTTATTTTTCCATGGCTGGGATGTCACTGTCAAGCAGCTACATTATAATCATCTGCAATCAGCAAAATGTCTTTTTTTTAATCACCTTCTAGTCTTGGGGAACAGGGGTCATTTTTATTTCTGTCCTACTTAGGAAAGCACCCTTGATCCCTGAGATACCCACTGCCAAGGGATCAGGCAGCCACTACAGCAGTGTGTTCTGACCAGAGCTGTGGCTGCTCAAACGCCAAATATCCCGACAGCCTCCTCAGCTCTTAAAGTTGTGCCCAGACAGGAACTGCTCACACTGCTACCACCACCTCAAGAAACAGTAAGTGCATTTCCACAAACCCAGCAAAAATCAGCTCCAGTTACCTACTGTCACATACCAAAGACCTGAGATGGTTCCAGAGCAGTTCTCTCTGTAGAAAACCTGAGCACAGCCCAACATCCTTCTCTGCAAGGGCCACCTCTGCACAAACACATCGGTCACAGCTGCCAGAGATGAAGCAAGGGGGGGGAAGTTTCCCAGCTCCATCCTTTACAAAAGACTGAACCTCTCTTTGATATATTCTACACATTAAATATTTACAAATATAATGTAACACTAAAATACGCACCTACTCTGGAGTAAATGACAAGAAACAGGCTGATCACACAAAAAGAGCTTTGCCCTAGTAACTACCAAAATGCTTTATAACCGTCTCCTCCTGTTCAATATCCTGCAGGGCTCCAAGTTCTTTGTAAGTGAGCACACACCATGGGGATCATTCCCAAAAAGCTGTCCATCCTACCAGTTGCTCAGCAGCGGTGAGTAGAGCACTAGGATACAGCAAATTGCCAGAGGTGTCCAATATTTTAAGGGACATTATGCAAGACTGTTTGCATTAGAGGAGTGAGAGTGACTGAGATGACAGCAAGCATATACAAATGTCAAGGATCCAGCAGCTGGAACTGATCCAGGACTAGGAAATAGCCATGAAATTCTCACTGCAGATGTAAAGATAAAACTTCCCCAAGCTCTCAAAAAACCCAGATCTCTAGTAAAAATCCCATCAGGTTTCCATTCCACCGCCTTTCCCAGGCCAAACTATTCTTTTGGACTTCAATATAAGTTGCTTGAGAGCTTCAGCCCAAGCTCAAAATCTGAAGAAATACGTAGCTGCTTTGAGCACTTCCCATCTCCTGGCAAAGGGCAATTTTCCTTACATGGTACCAGCAGTCCCCATTGCTGGCAAAGCCATGTGGCTGAAGGCATGTGCAGCTCAGTTCTTCCACTCCCTATTGAAATATCCTCCAGCATTTACCATGAGGCTGTACAATTTATTTCTTTCCTTGGTACATCTATCCTCTGAACTCTGAGTAATCAGCTGCTCAAGGCACCAGATCTGTGCTAGCAGCCCTGAGAAGCATCTCGTACACTTTTAAAAGGAAGGCTCTGACATGGAAGAAGTGAGGTTGACCCCCTCCCACAGCACACAAGCAGCAACTGCCTTTTCCACCAGCTATTCCCACAGCCCCTGCCTGCACTCCCAGCTCCATGGACAACAACAGGGCGCCCCTGCCATGCTGCTTTACCAAGAGACAACAACACATCACAGACTTGAGAGAAGAAAAACACCAACGCCAAAGCCAAGCAAACAGTCTACCTTCAGGGATGAAACAACAAGCCAGGTTGCAGCTCAACTGAATGTATAATTTCAGTAAAGTTCAACATTTTTTGTTTAGTCTGTCCTCTTTGAAATGATCCCAAGGTTCAGATTTAGAATACAGCTTAATTCCTGCAGGCCACAAGATAAATCCCAAGGCATTCTTCTTCTCCTTTTCCACTTAGGATAGACTTCAACTTGTTTTTGCAGACCTGTAAGCAGCAGCTCCTTTTAAATCCAGTGACTAACATCCTTCCTTTAGATCTCTGCCAAACCTCCTTTCTGCCAGATTTGAAGTGTCTCTGGCCTTGTTTTCTGTTTAACTACGTTGCACATTCTCAAGACAAGCACTCTCAAGTCCATTTGCTAAAGGTGTGATGTTGCCATGTTGCTGGTATGAAACACTGTAATTCAGCTTTATAGGTTTTTTTTAACAGTTAGTTTCTGTTAGATAATGCATTTCTTGTATTTTTCCATCAGAAGTTTCTTAGTAGATACGAAAAAACAGACCAAAAGAAATCAAACTCAGCAGCCTACACTGCTGCCATTTCAGCCAGGCAGTTTAGAGGAAGAACCTGGAGAAAATTACCAGATTAAAAAAAAAAACCCAAAAAATAGGTTTGGGGGTTTTTTTTAGTTTCCTGCAAAGGGAGACATACAATTGCTTGACCACAGCACAGTAACAGCCTCTGCAGCTGCTGTTCTGGAAGATGACAATCACTCTCTGATGCTGGTTAAATCTGGCCAGGAATACACGTGTCCACCATAAATGCACTGTGCCCTCAAACTGGCAACAGCAGCATCCAACAGACACCTGCCATGGCTTCCAAGGAAAAACCCTTGATGTCTACAAGGGAAAAAATAAAGATAACACACACTGAGGAGGCCTAGCTAAGAGAGGGTCAGAAAATGGATGCAGCAGAACTCACACAGGTATCCAGACTCCAAAGCACCTCACAGTCCTTCTACCCAAGGAAGGCAAGTGCTAAATTTGTTAATTCAGATTGTTACTACAGTGCTCCTTACAGGAAATAGAGAGCCGTATTTCTTCCCTACTTCCCAACATTCAACTGTGCCACATTATTTCAACCTTACGTAAATAAGGGCTGAAAAATGTAAGTTTGAGCAAAGCACAAACGGCTTCCAATTCCAGGATGCATCAGTGGATCCATCCCCTCTCCTGAGCCCTTGCTGAGGGACACTCCTGCTGCAAGAGGCTCGCCTGACACACAGGTCACAGCCCTGGTGATGCAGCTCTTTCTGCTGAGCCATGGTCTGCACCAGGAAAGGCAAGGCCTGACACCAGCGTGGCCCTCCTGGCTGTCCCTGAAGTGCCACCACAGCTTGGGACTGTGTTTCTTCAAGGCATGTCCCACCCACATCCAGCACTGTGGTCTGGCTCACAAGGAATTCTCTCCATTAAGAATCTTCTTAAACCGCTTGTGGAGCATTTTCTGCTTCCCAAACGAGCCATATCCATGTTGTGCTCCATGCGGAGTTCAGGGCTGTGTGTGCTCTTCATCAATTGCTGTTGCTCCTTTTTCTTCATCTCTGCACTGACACAACTCCTGACGACATTTTCCTTCCTTCCTATGAAGACTCATGTCCAGTTCACTATATGGCTTCTGCTGCTCTAATATTCTAACCCAAATTCAATCTATTCAGATAAGATAACGGTGAGGTAAGGGAAAATTCTTACTGCTTGCACTTTTAGAATAGAGTATTTTGTAGCTTCTGAGGTGCAAGATTCCAAATGAGTGAATGAAAGTTACCAGCTCCCTGCAGCTGATCTGGCACCCAACTGCATCCCACCGAAAGAGCACATTTACACACTAACAAGGTCACTAGTTAAAAATTTGACCCCTGCTCAGACACACAATGATCAAGTGAGCGTCTCTGGAATCAGTGATGAAAATTAAACAGCCATTAACTATATGGAAGAACGCTGTCTCCTCTTATTACCTACTATTTCAATAATAGCACATTACACGCAGCTTGATGCATTTAACCAGGCCATTTTACAACAAGGTATGCACAGTATATCTGACCCTCTGTAAATAAAATCCCTTTTAAGAGTCCAACACTTGGCATGGGAGGTCCATCACGGTGACAAACAGCTTCCATGTGAAATTTTGAAGGAGTAAATCCCCCTTTGTATCATTCTGTGTTTCTGTGGGTTTTTTTAAAAAATACTCACTTTTATTCATCTGCACAGATGAATAAAAGTTACTTATAAGAATCAGGGCACATTTATAGTAATGCCTTCCCTATGTCACTTCATTCATATACACCGTGACAGAGATTTGCTGTTGCTGGATTTCATTTTCTTCTTGAATTTAATTTCCTTCTTGAATTTCACCAATGTCATTCCAATGGTCAAACTGCATCTTCCAAGGAAACCAAGGCCACTGCTTCGGAGCGAATGGAAAAGATGTCTCACAGGCTGGTTTGTACTAAAAATACCAGCAGGAACACAGAATTACAGGCTCACCATGAAAATCTGTTTCTCTGCCTGGCCAGTCCACTGGAATCCTGGGCTATTTCCCATACGAGGCCAGGAGCACAAGTTAACATAAGCACAACTTCAACCTGTCTTTTAAAGAAAGCTGTTACAGGATCAGAGGATGTTATGTGCAAACAACTGAAAATACACACTCATCCCAACAGCCATTTAATACGGGCACGTTATTGTACTGCTTAAAAGAGAAAAAAAATTACACCCAGGTGGCTTCAGTCTTCTTTGTATGTTCTGTCATATATGGAACTGCCTTTGGATAACATAGTGAAGAGGAACAGAGAAGATATCAGCTCAGGTAACCAAGGGTTTGGTAAACTGGAACTTAGTGCCCTCAAAACTGAGTAAAAATGTGCACCCCACAGAGGCCAAGCTGAGTGACACCTGGGCAGGTGCTCCAGGGTACAAACACACTCTGCAGCTAACACCACAAGCTGTGTTTGAGGATGTGAAAGACCAGGTTCAGCTGGTTTTACAAAAATATGCTCAGTCTGCTGGTAGCAGACAACTGGAGGAACTCAGTGCTGCCCGCTACAGACTCCTTAGATTAGCACTTCTTAAAAATTAATAAAATGGTTTATTTTATATATACATATGTTCCAAAAAATTTATACAGTTAAAATATCAAATTAGTGATCTGGTAACAATACTGTTCAAAATAATCTCTTTTGTATGAACATTAAAATACACGTTTTTAAAAGCGTTTCCTTTTAGTGCTTCCAAAGCACAGCGTGTGCCAAGGCCACCTGAAGAATCTCCGTCCTCCTCACAGGATGAAAGAGAACTGAAGTCGGGGACCTGGGAAGCCTCAGGTGCACTTTCATAATGTCTGCAGACAAAACAGAAGAGAGTCTGAGGTAGATTGTTTAGTGACTATCAGGTGGTAATAGTCACAGGGCTGTCTTTAGCTTTCATTAACACAATAGCAGTTTCTTTACTCTCAATCTACACTGAATCTCAAGTTTAAAGGCATGGCTAGCAGTTCTTGGGAACAAGACCCTCGTCTCTGTGGTGGAAACATGCAATTTTACCAGTGCAGGTGTTTCTGGGAGGGTTTTTTTGGGAACACACGGGCTCTCTCCACGATGCAGACAGTGTGTGCATTTGACAGTGACCCATTTTAGTGCAACCTGCTGCCTACAGCACGTAAATGTCTAATGACAGCGTTCAAATGACTAAATTCTCATCACCTGCAGGAGGGGCAGCACTGGTTATTTTCTTCCGCCTGTTGAGCAAACAGCACCCTCCACAGGAAAAAGCCACACCTTTCATAGCAAATCCTTAAGGTTATAGCCCAGCTTCTGCCGAAATCAGGCTCTTAAAGTTAA
Source organism: Dryoscopus gambensis (assembly GCA_013389985.1). Lineage (NCBI taxonomy): Eukaryota > Metazoa > Chordata > Aves > Passeriformes > Malaconotidae > Dryoscopus > Dryoscopus gambensis. The sequence goes on along the minus strand of WEIT01012691.1, from coordinate 199,457 downwards.
AGCTCCACTGCTTCTTCTCAGACTGTGACAGTAGAATCACTTGACTGCCGAGATGGTGAGGGCAGCAGCTATGTCCTCTTCCACTCTTCTGTGGCACAGCAAACTCCTTTCTGGTCCGCATTAGCCTGGCCGGTACATTATTATCTACTGTTGACATGATTAACTCTGTTGGGTGGGCTGGTGAAATCTAGTTCCTCTAGTATTCTCTCTAAGTGTTGTATTAAGACCCGTTTTTTAAACCTACAGAAGAGAGGGAGAGCAACATAAATTTCTTCTTCCAAAAATACAGTTGAACAACCATGAACATTCAGCCATGACAAATCGTATCACCAGAGGCTCTCTGCTTCCAGTATGGAAGAGCTCTCTTTATTTCTGGCATAAGAATGGCTAGAAAACTTAATTTAATACATCTGCCCCGCCCCAACCCATCCAAATTTTGGGTTGGTCTTCAATAATAACCCATTATCTCTCTAATTCACATTTAAACTTTAAGTAAAGACCATTTACTCCATAAAAATGTAATGGCAGTTTAATGACTAAAACAATTATAATGTAAATATGTCAAAACAGAAAATCAAAATACTAGCACTGATAAAGTTTATTATTTACTACCATGATATAAATTAGTATTTAATTTATGACGGAGTTATTTCTATCTACACAAACCTTGCTGCTTCCTTGATAGCAAATTCAATGAAATACTTCTGAATTTCCATAGGTCCTTGCACCTCCTCAAGAAGAGAAAATATTTTTTCATAATCTAAAAAAGAGATTAAAATTCAACCATGTATTAAAAATGAATGTGGCAGATGCAATTTCAGAAAAGCTTAAGAACCGAAAGGAAAAATAAAGCCCAGTTTCATGTATCCGTGTATGATAAAAGACATAAGGCAAGAAAAACACCTGCATTAGCTTTAAGAGCAGAACACAGATGAAAGAAAAATTTCAAGTGATACTGATGATCTGGGAATTCAAACGTGGCACCAAAGATTAGGATTCTCTTTAAAGAGTAGCAGCTAGGAACATTTATCCTCAGAAAATGCAGGCTGAGTAGAGAGAAGCCTCCCATTTCCATGATCATAGTTGACATACACAGGGCCACCAAACCCTGATCTGGCCTGGAGCCATTGTTTCTGAAAGCAGAGGTTGCCATTAAATCTGTAGAAAGACAGATTATCAACCCTTACTGTGAGCACAACATGATTGTCCCACTGGTACAAGGTAAATATGTCCACTGCAAAAGAATAAACTGGACATATCAAATTGGAAACAAATTTAAAACGAGCATTGTTTCACTATTTTCCCTAATTGACCCCAGTATGAATACATTTATTGTGCCGTGACCAAGAGTCTGCTCAGAGTAATGCAGTAGGCAGAGCAAGCATAAATGGTCAGACATCTGATCAGATATACATATTTAAGCCACTACGATTTAGCTCCTTTCTTTGATGACTGCTTGAATTCTGCAGCAAGACAGGTGACTCACACTGAACACACTGTTTTGCTCTACTTCATCATTTACTACACATGAATTTGGTATAAAATTGGATGAGCCCACTTGCAAAATAACATTTTTAGTCTTCAGTTCTTAAAAGTTTGCAGCAGCATTTCATCACTAATTAGCCTCACAAAATTAAAAAAACCCCAAACCACTCTGCTATTAACTGTTAATATTCCCTTCCAAGCATATTCCACGATGCACCCTTACAGAGACATGCCTTTGGCCTGCAAAGGGAGTTTCGATGGACACAGAGCATCAAGTACACTTTGCGTACAGGAGCAGTGCAGCCTAAGGCAGAGTATCCAGTCTTATTAGATCACTGGTAACAAAACCAAAACCTCTGAAAGGTGCTGCTTTCACAGGGCACCTCTTATACCAGTTAACCTATCTTTGAGGACAAACAGGGTGACTTGGCACTCAACTTCCCAAGCATAAGTCTAAACTGCAACTCACCTGCCAAGCATTTCCTCCTTTTTTGCCCCTCCATTGCTCATTCACAAGCTACCAGAAATTACTCAAAATCTGAAGTTGTGTGTATATTGAAAATAGCTCCCTCCTTCAAGGAAAAGTCTTCTCTCTCACACCACATATAACATACTACTAAAATAAACAAACACAAATAACTTACTTCTTCCAGGTTTGCGAACCTCTTTCATCACTTTAATTTTTATGTCAGCATTGTTTCCCTCCAACATGGTAGGTGTTATTTTAAAGGAATTTGGCACAGATTCAGAAGTAGACTCCATGGCCCGCTTTTGGTCATCTCCACTCACACTGTAATTCAGAGGCCGTCGAACAAGGGCATTGGTACCAGGTTTATGATCCAACCCATCTTCACTTAAACAATTGAATTCAACAGGTAGAGAGTCTAAGTCGTTGGGTAACATCTCGTCCTCTCCCACAGCAGCTGGAACCACAGGAGCCATTTGCACAGGTAAGCCATCAATTTGCTTCTCCAATGACTGACAGTTTTCTGCTTTCTTCTCTCCATTACCATCGTGGACAACACTGTTACTGGTATCTACAAGTGAAAAATACGTACCTTACTGGTACACAAGTGCAGCATCAAACGAACCAAACAGAAGTAGTTCTGTATCGTTTTTGTCTGAAGTGCTGTGTAGCAATCTGACAGCGCCTGGACAAAACTTCAATACTTTTATTCAACTGTAGATGTGACCAAGGGAATAGTTCCCCTTTGCGCTGTTACCATCTCTTATCACTATCGTGAAGTCACCATGTTCTGTGTTCCTAGTGCAATGTCATGATTCCTAAGTAAACTCATGTTTTCCTTCTCTTCCCCAAACCCAGCTAACAGAGTTTTATTCTGACTCCATTTGCTGGAGTAGGTGGGTATGAAAATTCCTATTTGTGGGAAATGAAACAACTGTATTTTAACTTTCCTTCTTTGCCATAGAATACACAAAGGAAAACTAAAAGCTATCTGAGATAGGAAGTATCTCCAAACAGTTTTTTTATTTCAGATTTCATTAGCTGTACCAGCAGCCCGTTTATCTAGGCCAACAAAAGAAACTCACTCCTACATAACAGAAAAGCACAGATGCGCTGGCAGAACCTTTTCCCTTCCTCCCCAGATCCCCCCACCACCCCCCACCACACAGCTCAGTATACCTTTATTTGCTGGGACACCCTTGAGGTTCAGGTAGGAGGGGGAGCCAGGAGCAGCGGGTGGCCCCTTCCCGCCCACGTGGTTGGTGACCACGGGCGGTGACTGCGGCCGCCGCAGCAGGGGGGACATGCTGCGCCGCCTCTTCAGCGACGCCGGCGTGTTGGGCTCCCCGGGGCGCTTGATCTTGTTCTGGGGCCCAGCCACAAACTCGTCGGCTTCGTCTATCATCATACCCTTAAAAGAAAGTAGTAATTTAAGTACCAATACAAAACAGCAACTGTTTCACCAATCCGTTGATGAGTAGAGTCCCTCTGTGTTCAGATTCAAGTGGCTTTTACTTGACAGCTCTCAGAACAGAGACACCCAAGTCAACCAGAGAGAGCCCAGCGCCACTCTGTATACCAGCACGATTCTGTACACATTCCTCCCGGACCACATGGGAGACATCCCTCCTTTCCACAGGCTGCACGGGTTAGCAATATATTGTAGCTGTGGGGGAGAAATTCTACTCACAAGTTATTTCAGGCTGTGTTAAATATAAAGGCAGAGAAAGCAGCAAGGCCCCTCCTACCTTCTTATCCTGTTTAAATGGATTGCCAAATGTGTGAAGTCTTTTTGGTTGATCCGGGTCAATTTCCCGAAGAGGTGAAGGCATCAATTTCAGGTATTCCTGATAATTTCCCATCTGAGCAACAGGAACGCTATGAAGGCAGTCTGCAACAGAAAGGAGATCTTGTCTTAAAATTAAGGCAATACAAACTTCACACACCTCTATTTCAAGTGTTAGCATTTACAAACTAGAACTGACTACTTCTTTTCACTACAGAAGAAGAGCTGAAGACTATAACTGTGGAAATAAGCCTGGCAAGAGCTAAGCTTAATTGCCAGAAGAATAAAAAATACGTAACTTTAATTTCTATGCTGACAACTGCATCTTTAGACCACCAGCACCTCACAAAAGACACAGAGCTCCTCTCTGCCTTAAGCCCCCATCACTTTATAATACATGTCTGCTGAACCCTGGTGAATGTGAAAGCTCTCCCCTGAAACTTTTTTTTAACTTTCAAAGCAAGCCTGACATCTTGCATGACAGAAGGCAAAAATTTCCTTCCTTCCTCTTCGGAGTCAAGAAAAGGACATTGTCCGATTCAGCAAGAGATGCAATGTCCACTTCTGCTCCCACACCAGAGACAAAAAAACACTGCCTTAAGGAAATAACAAAAATAGCCGTATTCTGTTCAAACTATTAATGAAGAACTGTGGCTCCTTACCTTCATCCTGCCCCAAGATAAGCCTGTGTGTTTTCAAAAGATTGGTTCTCATTCTTGTTAGCTGGTCTAGAAGACTGCGACGAGGAATATCATACGCATTTCTGAATGCCTGCGGCTTCAAATCCTAGTTTTGTAATAAAGTAAGTAACTTTCAGTTAATCCATCAGTTCTCATGCATGGAGAAATTCCACTATGAACTGTAATAACATTACCTATTAAAAAATATTCGTAAGTAAGTTTAGACCTTTGTAACTGGCTACAACAGGCTCAGTGGCTGTCTTTTCAACATGACATTTTTCAGCATTAGTGCCTTCAGCTCCATTAAGAGTAAGCACATTAATTTGTGGATGAACAACAATAGCTGTCTTTTGCAGAGATGAGCACTTAAAGCACAGTAATTTTTGTTTCCTACCATGGGGATTTCGAAATCAAGTGCAAAAATTTGCATTTACTCTTCTCCCTCTTTACGTCTATGCTGTACTCATCCTAGTTCAGTGCCGGTACCTCCTTCTACACAAAGTCCACAAAAGTTACCCATTTAAAACAGATGAGATTAACTGCTTAGTCATGCAAGATCATAGGGCTGTTTACCTTGTTTAAAAGTCCTATGTGGAATCCAGCAAATTCTTTAACATTTACTTCCGACAGTCTCAGTGGAGATTCCCCAGTGATCCCTTGCAGCAGTTGTTTAAAATCCCTACTGTGCACCAAGGAGAGGCCACTGGAGTGATTTTTCACTTTTATTCCAATTTCTTGTGGAACTTTCTTACCCACTGAACCTATTATCCGTTCAGATTCTATTTTTGTCTAAAATGGAATCACACCGTGAGTTAAAGAATCAGCAGGCATTGCACATCTCCAGTACAAAACACACAGTACATTCGCAGAATAAAACTACAAATTTAGTTCCCGACTACCTACCCAGGGATATATTGGATTACATAGATTAGATCTCAAGCATAAAGAAATCCTAATGTGCTAGCATATGGAAAAATATTTAGCCAGTGTATCTAAATTTATTTGCCAGTAGGAGGTCTGTGAATATCCCTGATTTTGCTGCAAGTCTGTGACTCTTGTGTCCCTGAAGAACCATCTTTAAAGGGAAAGAAAAAACAAAATGGAAGGTAGGATGCCTTAGGTTACAATAAAGTTGCGTCTAAAACAACAGTATTATTCAGATATAGTAACATAATTTCAGTTTATTTTTGAAGCAACCTATGAACTAAGGTTTGCCCTGTATATTTGTAACAATATAAGGGAGAAAAGTTGTAAAAGAAATCTGTTTTATGAGTAAATTTCTGAAAATGTATCACTTCTCCAATTAGCATAGGTTTCTTATTATAGCTACAGAGAATTTTACTATATTAAGCTCTAACCGTATTCAGAGTTAAGTTTTTTTTACCCACTAGCAATACCTCCAAAGGAAAAAAAAAACACCCAATCAACCAAAACCCCAAAACCCACTGTGATTGCAACCCACTCCCCCCAGATCTCCTCCTCTGCAGAGTTTGCTTCATTATCTGTGGGAAACTTAATTTAAGGACAGCAGGAGCACAGCAGAATTCTGGAATTGCCTGTACCTATACAGGAGCTTATAATGCATTCCACACATTCAAACTGTTCCATGTGCTGAGAATGTCTGTGAGAGCCACAGCAGCCATCTCGAGTCATTCCAATTCCACAGTGCACATAAATAATATGAATTTGCATATCATTAGATAACGAAAATATCACAGGAAGTTTTATGTCTAGTAGATGTTCAGTCATTCAGAGGCTTTGTGATGTATTTTGTGCATTCTTTAAGGCGGAGGATTTTTTCTTTGTAATTTTAAAGGCTGCACTGCTTCCCCACTGCCTTCTAGATACTGAACTATTGCTGTAGGATTCTCTCATGCTAAGAAAGAAGAGTTTCCAGGCCCTTACACCTGGAATGGCAGTCTTGGCAAAGAGAAAAAGGTATGTAAGACTATTTCCCACCAGGTCACACTTAAGACATAGAATGACTTTGACCTGAAGGAAACAGGAAGCTCAGATATAAAGCTTGAACTATGATTTTACTCCCCATGGACAAGAACACACTTTTTTTGGAAAATAACACATTGGCAAGGGACACGTGGAAATAAACATGAGACTGAAAGCAAGCCTCTGATTTCAGCTGTGAAGAACAATGGCAAGAGCAGCCATAAATCCAATTAGTGATTATCTTTGGAGTTTGAAGTCTAGCAGGTATTTGAAGTATAGCTGAAGAGGTTTCCTTTGCATTCCTCTCCACCACTTACAGAAGGCACAATCACTGGCTACAGAATCACACTGGATTCATCCATATTTGCAGTGGAAATGCTTACCAATTTTCAATTATAATATATGCTGCACACCCATATGAACTCCCACAGGGATTAACTGCTTTATAATGAGATTACCACAAACTAAATATCAACGTACTTCTAATTGCAAAGGTTTTATCAATACTACCTGTTGGCTGAGTTTTTTAAGGTAAGAGATAACACTGTAACTAAGTCCACAATCTAAATTATCTGATATCAGATTTGGAGCTCCCATCATCCTTAGGGCTTTCTTTAATGGCTATAAGGAAAACAAAATACACAATAGTAAGAGAATAAATATTTAAAAAAGAAATTTATAAGCTCAATTATAGGAAGCTAAGGCACATAGATTCGTGCTTTAGCTTTTCCACTTTTGGCCACTAAAATTCAAGTCTATTCAGGTAACATGTGACATGAGTTTGGTGTCTAACTAGCTCACAATGGACATTATGCCACATCACCAAGACACCACACAGCATGGTGCCGCTGGCAATTTCCACTCAAAGGCTCAGGTCCAGAATAGCCGGGATGATGCAAGTCCACATTGAGGTGCATTGTCCAAGCTACACATAAAAGGTGACACAGTGCCTCCCCCCACGCTTCATTTGGCCCAGTCAGTATCAGCTTCCCAAGTTCTAGGTTTTCACCCACATTAAAAAACGAACTAATTTGCATTTTTCTTATCCAGTTACAAAAATAATGCCAAATTTGGTTTCTCTGAACGTTCTGAAGTATTTTTGATCAAACCTCATTTAATACTTAATGATCAGCTAACACATTTATTAAACACTTAATATCTAAACATAACTACTACTACTACTTAGTATTTCTACAAATTTTTTTAATTCTTAAAAATGTTTGCGCTAATCTACATACCTCTGACAGGCAGAATGTTAACTACCTAAAATGCCATCATAATTCTGTGAAAAAAAATCTACTAGGAAGAGGTATGATGCAAAGGACTCTGGTCACACCAGCCATTATACCCCAGGGGATGAGATGAGAAGAGGAACATACCAGTAAGTAGTAAGGAGGCATTGTTTTTAAGTAGTTGTCAAAAGCCTGTCGCCACTTCAGATTTGGCTTAAGTTTGTGAACCTTAAACAAGTCATCTGCAACAAGGAAAACAACAAAAGAAGGTGTCATTTATACAGTCCCAGACTTCCAGCTTTGTCCAAAATCGTATGTACCAGGTTTCCCCGTTTTCTCTCTCTACCCATGTCCCAGTGGGGCTTCCCAAAAAAAACTGTTCTTAACCTTAGATGCGAAGGATTGGGAATCCCCAGTCCTAGCTGTAGTAGGCAATTCAGAGCAAGTCCCCATTACAAGCAGACTTACAAGGTACACCAGACTCAAACACTGTACACAACTACCAGCAGCATGGAAGGTGCAACAGATCCACCTGTTAAGAGTTTCACCTCCCTTGCCTCTTTCTTGCATATCAGGGAGTCCCTGTATCTGATTAAATCAAACAACATCAATTTGGTTCAATTTCCATTTTCAAACCAGCTTTCTTCAGTTTAACCTGTATGATGAATTCTGGTCTCCAGCAAAAATATTCTTTGGCATCAAAGGGAAAGAATAAACAAAAAATCCAATCAGGGAATCCTTCTGGCCAGCTCTGCTGACTTGCTGCTAACAGCAGCAGCTGCACCTGGCAGAGAAGGGGTTACCTCCAGCCACAACACCTGCCTCATGCCAGGGCAGCAAAGTCTCCCACAGGTATAGACAAGAGACAGAAATTAGCTACAAAAACTGCTGCCTTTTAAGAGAGAGGCAACCAGACATTTCTTTCCCTTGGATACTGTTTTAGAAGCACTTTGCTCACTACAGGTGTGCACTTGGTCTTTTAGGAATCAGTGAGGTGAAGTGTGGACCTATTTGCTGTGCACACTATGAACTGTGACAGTGGTTTGTACACCAAACACAGCATCCTGCAATTTACCATTTAAAATTTTAAATTATCCACCGAAATAAAGGTTCTTCTTAGTAGGGTTGTAGCATGCTGGCAAAGCGAGGCTAATGGAAGGATATGCAGGTCTGGAGAAAGGGATGACGAAAAATTAACTGGGGAGAGCTGCAGGAGACAGAGATGCACAGAAGAGGGTGTGCAAAAGACAGATGCAGCAAAGAAATTGTTTTCTCCACACTGAGTTTTCAGGAAGATATATTTGGAGAAAAAAATTTGACTTGTGTAGTACTCTGCACAAATTGAACAGATGTTATGATGCTACTTCCCAAGTTCTCATAGGACAAACCCCACTCAAGTACAGGTATTTTCCAATCTAAATGAATTCTGCATTACATATAAAAACCACACTACAGATGCTACTTCTTCTCTTCCCTGGCCTGAAGAAAGTGGGCTGAAGTTTAAGAAGACAAATCAAAGTTTCATTTGAAATCTCAATATACTTCAAGCTTAGCACTATTATCCAGAAGACCCTGGGATGATACCATGACATAGGGCAAATATAAAATAACATCCATTTTTATCTCATAAACCTATTACCTTTTTGCAGTAAAATGCAAGTTAAACTACACCACTCTCTCAAAAGTCAACATAAAAAAACCCCTAAAAAGCAAGATGTTCAGTATTATAGTATGTCCTAAGATTTTACAGTCTGTGAGTTGGTTGAGTACAGCTTGAGGCTTAAACCCCTTATCAGCACTCATCTCGCAGCACTTAGTGTCTCGCTGCACTCTGAGGTTGTACCAGTAACCGCACATGGGCACTGTGACATGGCACAGCCACTCCTCAGCTCAGCCAGCTGGGACTCCCCATCCACAGCACAGCTGTACTCCCAGACATCTAAGGCAAAAGCACCTCCCTGATCGCTGCTATCCAAGGAAAAAGTTCTCAAACCTATGCAGAGCTTCAGCAAAGATTTCTCTGTTTAAAATTAGAGTCTCCCCACAGCACAAACTCACTGCAGGAACTGCCACCCTCTCAAAAAAGTGGTAAATAGCCACAAGTTTCAAAGAGAATTTCCCCATCAGCATCTTACCTGCCTCTAACTCTAGAGTTTGAGACACACACTGTCAGTAGAATACAACACAGGCATTTGAAAGGCACTTCTTCCCCTGTGCCCTGGGCTGCACGTGATGATTTATACAAATAAGCAAACTAACAACAATCCAGTTAACTATGTCTTTCGCAGATTAAACCCCGAGCTTTTGTAGCTAAAAATCAAAAAGTATTGAAAAAAATCCTTACATAATTTAGTTTTACTTCTACCTAATTATCTTCAGATACTAATTTCTGTATAGTCCAGAAACGCAAAATTAATGGAGAATTCTTTTTACTTCTAAACTCAGAGGGAGTTAAAAGCACTGTATAATTGGGAACATCATATTAAAAACCATTAGGAAAGGGCTGCAAGCTGCAGCAACTCAAGAGAACGGGTAAAACCATACAGACCAGTTAACTGAAAACTGTATTGCAGTCTTTATCCACTTCAGATTAATGTAAAAAACCAAACTGTGACAAACAGGACAACACCCTTTAACACCCAGTACTACAGAAGGGGGCTGGATGCACCTTTTAAGATCAGTGAACACTTAAGGAAAAATAGAACATGAGAGAGAGAAGAGTCAGCAGGTAATTTCAGTAGTTCAACTGGAGCCTAAATTACAACAGTTCACACACCATGTAATCAAAAGTAAAAGAGTTGTTTTTTTAAAATCATCACTCACATTAAATTCCACCTGAGCAAGTACACCACCATTCCCTGTTGACCCCTGTAATTCTCCTAATTATGCACTAATAGATACACTCCTCTATTCTAGGTAGTAGAGACTCATGATTCTACATTCACAGGAAACAGTATCCTTCCCTGCAAACCATCTAGCCAAAAATAAGGCACTGCAATGGAAAATAGCATCCATCATTAACTGAGAACAGTATTGTGTCACTGTTTCTCCACTGATACAAAATGTATTTGGCTCCCCCTCCCAGACACGCTGGTGAGAACACAGGCCTTAGTTTACAAAATATAAAATCATTACTTGCAGGTTCTCTCACAGAGCCTGTAAAAGCATCAAAGGAAACTGTCCATGCTGCAGTCCTTCACAGGCAGACATTTTCTAAATGCTCATCCTGTTGCGTATTTAGACTCACAGAAAAAGGGTTATTAACCACCTTCTCAAGGCATTTCCTGCACGGCTGTTTCACTGCTGCTTCTGCTGACACTCCCAATGAACAGTCACTCCTACTGCCCAGCAGTGCTTGCCCTCCCACCCATGCAGCTAAAAGGAGCCAAGGAAACATCTCAGGCAAGGCAGAAGCATTTAGAAATATACCTCAACTTTACTTAGCTCTCCCTCCTTTGACTTCTGCTTCATGAACTTGGCTGTACAAATGTTTTTAAACAGAACAGCACCTGAAGTACAACAGCTTTGCAACCATCCTTCAAGAGGAAATTCCTGTCGTCTGTGGGCCAAGCATTCAGCATTGAAGAATGTCAGCATCTGCCTGCAAAAAGCTCTGCCTTCAGCAGCCTCCCACTGAACAGAAAGAACTGCACCCCACCTCCTCAATTTTGAGAGCAAACCACCACCAAACTAGTCAGGACTTCTCTCTAGCTTTCTTAGAGCAAAGTGGAGCTGCTCAGCTCCAACTGCACATCCCACATTACCCATCACCACTGGAAGAGGACCAGAGACCAGCATTTTTGTCAGACAACCAAACACAGTGCATGAGTCCATTAACACACGGACTGTGGGGCCTCACTCCTTTATCAAGTCCTATTAATTGGCTCCCTTCCCTTACAAAGTTTCTGAACAGATCTTCTGTAAGTTAAAAGCCAGGAGAAGCTACAGCATTCCCAAATCTACTCTTGCAGAAACCAAGACATAAAATTACCAACACTATAGGATGTGGTACAATTTACCTCCTTCAGTCACGGACCATTACAACGTGCTTCAGTTTGCTCAAGTATCACCTGCAAACTGCCTCATCCCTAACTATCTTACCTGGTTTTAGGACTGTCTTACACTATTTTTCAAAAAGAGAATTAAAACTTCCCCTGCTCAGGAATGCAGGAGGAAAACAAAAATGCAAGCAAAAAAATTCATAACCATCTTACTGTTTATAAGATTGAACACATTTGATAATACAGTACAAATATACAGCTGTAAAGTGGTTTTGTCTTTGAAAGAGTCATCAGAAGGAAAAGAGATAGATTATGCATGGTGCTGTCCCAACCAGTCCTCCAACACAATATTCTACCAGTAGTGCAGGAGCCACTAGAACCGCACTAATGCACCAATATGGGAGGTAGTGGCTGAATGGAGCAGACTTCTCCTGGTCTTGGGAGTCCTCACATCCTTTTAAATCTGTGTGAGAGTAATGAAAAATTGGTTTTACACGCTCAAGTCAGTCCTCTGCTGAACCATCAGTATCCACTACTGGCATGTATAAAGGGAGACACAGGGGGAGTGCTCCTACCTACCTACAGAGTCAAATACAGAGTCGGTATTATTAAAAACATCTACAAATAGTTTACCAGGTATGCTGCTTATTGTCTCACTCATTTTCTGTACTGCTAAGTAGAAAACAGCCTAGATCTACTTTTGTGTTGAATGTATATTCCACAGAACTTAATTCCACCATGCCTTAGAGACCAAAGATAAACAAAGTCCTAGTAGGAGATCTGATGGTAACACTTGAGTGTGTTTATGTGAACAATATGGAATGTGTGGGATTCGTGCCCTCAAGGAAACATCTGCTTTACAACTCAGGCAGTGCGGAACCACTGCATTTTTCTCTAAAGAACCTTCAGAAATGTAAGAAGTGGGATTACCAGGTGAGTAAACGGCAGAATACAGTTTACTACTTGTATTACACACTACTTGAATACAGTTTACTACTTGTATTACACACTGAAAAGTGCCCTTCCTCAAAGAGAAGGAAGAGCTTTACACCCCAGTAAAAAAAAGGCAGGGGCAAGAGAAGAGCTGCCACAAAAGACACAGCAGAACTGCAAATGTCAACATCAAAATGAACAGGGAAATTAATTTAGTGATGGTAATTAGTGATTGCTTTTCAACTAGTGGATCTGCTGCAGTATTTCAGGAACCACAAAGTCACAGAAACTCTCACCCTCCTTGCACACTTTGGGACAATTATCAGGCTACATAGATAACTGTAAAAAGACACATTATCAGCAAGCACAAATTTCTTCTTTTTTGGATATGACCAGGATTATGAAAAGCATTCCTGAATTGTGTTCTTTTTTCCTAGAAATGAATGGAAAAATCCTGTGTAAGACAGTAAGACTCAATGTTAATTCTCCTGATCACTGTTCTTCTGTATCACTAAACACACTCACAAAAACTAGAGCAAAAAAGCCTTACAGCATCTGCAACTGAAAGGGTTAGTGGCATCCTGGAAACTCCTCTCTGCCATTACCTTTTTGCCAGATCCCTACCAACCACAATTACTGTGGATGTTACTCACGCAGCACCTTTTCATATCGTCTTTCCTTAGAAAGTGGTTTCATTGTGGGAGTAAAAAAACAAAACCAAAACTTGGTCCTTTGGGCAGGAAAGAAATGCAGACTGTTCCACTGCTCAATTCCTTCTTACTGCTCTAAACTGCATTAGGAAAATCCCTCTTCCCAACACCCGTGACAAACACTGCATCTCATCTTCCAGTAAAAAATAAGCTGCTACAAGAGCAACTGCAAAACCTGGATACACCACACCCTAAATGAGGGAAAAGAATGGAGGTTGAAGCTTACTCCAGGTTAAGGAAGAGGCTATGTGTCTAGGAGGTGAACAGCATCAAACATGCACTGGAAGCAGGTAGCTCTCCTCCTCTGCTGGAGAGAAAAAAAGGGAGAGGGGGTATGAAAATCCTCTCCTCCCAAAGTATGTTAAAAGAGTTTGCAACATTCTCTACTCTCTGATCTCCATTATTTTATAATGTCTCAAACTAAGGCAGAACACCAACCATTACTGTTTTGCTTTTACTCTGAAGCAGTTGCACTGGCAGTCCAATGCAGATGTGTTACCTACCTAACAATGGAAGTAAAACAGGGTAGTTGTAAGGCATCACAAAGAGGTTTACACAGGTTAAAGTAGTGCTTGCTTTTAAATACCCAAACGGGTGGCCAAGTTCGCTGTATTTTCCACTGCTACTCACAAATACCTGACAAAGAATAAGAGAGATCACTGTATTAGAATGAAGAATGTGAAGAATATTAAGCATGGGGCATTTAAAAATTCAAATCAATCTGAACCCAATTGCATTAAGACAGTAAATTATCAAGAACAGAAATCTGAACACATCAGGGTGAGTATGGACTTATATTCCCCAGTCACAAAACTGAGACATGCAACATTTTGTGTATGCCCAGTGAGTGTGGAAATGCTCTTCACAGAGTAATCTTCGCTGCTTTAGGGAAACTACTGTGAAGTGACGCCCTGAAGAGTTTTTGCAATGATTTAGAATAGGTTAGGGTACATCTGTTGAAGGAATGTTAAATAAACAACCTATTTGAAATTAGTCTGCTGATTCAAAAATAGCACAACTAATATTTACAACACTGATGAAATGAAATGCAAAACATTTTTAAGCATAGAAATTAAACAAAACAAACAATCACTCAAGATCCTGATTATGCCCAGTGCCAACATTCTTAAAAGTGACTTTATTTTTTTAAGTGCATATATATGAAGGTATTAACCCTGAAAAGCAACATATGTAAACAATATTTCAACAGGATAAAAATGGTAGACATTGCTGGCTGAGGCAAGCAAAATAACCCACGTTTAAGTCAAAAATAGTTTTCCTAGAAAAAAATAAACCTTGCAGCAAATAGCAAGTGGTTCTCCTCTGTTTTCTCAGGGCATAAGGAACTGGGTTTGTTACATGGTTTCCATGACAATGAGCCTATTTCTCTGATTTGTAAGGGTCTAATGTGTAGATGGGAGAAGAAAAGCAGTTTTTGAAAAACAGCAGACTATTTTTAGTAACTCAGGCAAATAATGTACCTATGAATGCTTAAAT
>WEIT01012691.1:160880-181512 GCA_013389985.1 Dryoscopus gambensis | reverse complement strand
AAGTCATTTTGTCACATAAGAGAGAACATTTGAGCCACCAGAGACACAGGAATTTGCTGCTGTGCTGTCCAGCACAGCATTATAGGAAAACCTTCCAATAAAATGACATTTAAATAAGCAAAAGGAGAAAACAAACATAGAAAAAGCTGATTCCAGAATGAAAGCAGGAATAAAGCTGCTTTGCTAGAATGTTCAGGTGATGCTAGAAATTATTATGTTTTCTGATATTCCAGGATCCTGACATCCTAAATTGGAACTGGTCAGCCCCCTCCTCTTCCTTTAAGCCATGAACTTCTGCAAATCTGAAGACCTGCTTCACATTTGGAATGCACTTTCCTCTTATGCACTTTACTCACAGGGAGCAAAGTAATTCCTTGTTCTTTGCACAGTTTTTCACTCACAGCTAAGAGCATTCACCTGAAACTTACTGTTCTGTGATCAATTAGCAGAATGAAAATGTACAGAAAATTAAGCATTGCGATTGCTTTAGAGATGTTTAAGTGTTTAAATACACTACCGCTAGATTTAATTCTTTTAAGTACAGTATTGACAACACTGTAATTCAAACTTAAATGCTTCCTGCAAACATTCACTTTCCTCAGCCATCCAAAAAGAGGTAAAAAGAGTGACACACAGCCAGCCAGCACTAGATGATCCATACAAGCATGTGGAGATATATGGCATCATTTAACTTAGCAAGGATCAAACGAACACTTGTAAAAGATGCATCCTGTACACTACAGGGAAAAGCTGGCAGGAAGGACACAGAGGACACTTAATGACATTTACATACAAACAAAACATTTTGTCTTAAACATTAGGAGGGGGAAAAAAACCTAACAATCACTGTACCTTCTCCAATAGGAGCTGGGTCTGGTCCTGACTTCTCAAAGTTAATAACAACTCCACTTTGGACTTTTTGAACTAAAGATTCTAAACATTGATTCAACATTCTTTGTGTCCGAACACAGTACGAACGACCTATACAAGAGAGAAATTACATGGGGAAATTGAAAAGTAAGTTTTGAGTTATCCTACTTAAGGAAGATGTTTTATTACCTAAGTCACACTGCCAAGGCTTGCAATTTTATCCAAAATAATAGCAACAAACTCTGTACAAGTTTATGTAAAAGGCAATACTTTGCAAATGCAATACAATCAAGAAAAAGCACCTAAACCCCACAACCTGCTGAGATTTTACTTATTACTAAAAGAGGCCATTAAGGCTTCATCAGGTTAGACCAAGGCCAAGTTTATAGAGGCTCTTAGGAAGTCTTGGCCTGATGTGACCAAGACTGTGTAATCTATTTGCTTTTGCCTACCCAAACCTCCTCCTCCCACGCAACAATTTCTCCAAGCACAGATTCAAAAAAAAATTCTGATCAACATATCAAGCAATAGGCTCCATAATGAATTCTTTTAAGATTAAATTTAGTTTATCATCCCTGCAGCAGAATTTAACATCTCACTAATAGCAGTCCTGCTCAATTCAACACTTAAATAAAAAAAATTTTTAAAACCCCACACAAACAAACACCAAACCTCATGATGAGCAAAGCCAACCTCCAGAACAACCAAAGGAATTTTCCAAAACCTATTGCATTTAGAAAATGCTCTCACATCTAGATCTGAAATAGGAATATTGCTTTATTTTAAAGTTCTCCTGTGCTACTGGAATCCAAGAAAGCACCACATGGATTCAGATGGACACTGAGTAATTCAGACAGAGAAAACAGGTAGAGGTGAAGGTGAATTAAAGGAAAAGTAATATTTCAAGGCAAATGCCAAATGTGAAGCAAAGCAAAAAAACATACAGTTACCTCCTGTAACCTCGCACATCTGCGTGATAGCAGATTCATCAGTAGGCACACTCCCAAGCTGCTCTGGTTCAGCAGATGCAGCTCCTGGCAAACGCAGTACCAGAGCAAACAGCCTTTGATCCCAGCGGAATGGTTCTTTGGTTAGTTCACTTCCAGGCAAAGGAGAATTCAATGGAAGATGAAGCTGGTAAAAAAAGATTTAAGAATACTTTCCTGTATTTGACAAACCATCTAAAAACGTCATATCCAAATTCATTCATTTATCTGCAAAAGACCCCATTTCTCTCCAACCCACTAATCTATCTGAAGTTCTCATCTCAAAACCCCTACTATGAATTTAGGGGCTGAGCAGTGACAGGATAGCTGGTTTCTATTCTCTATAAAAACAGGTCAATGACAAAGAAGTACAATTAGCAGGAAAGAACCAATTAATATTAATCTCAGCATAGCACCAACTTGCACAATCTTAACTTGAAAGAACTTAAAGCAAGTTTACCTCCTCTTGGACTCCAGCTGTATTTGTCAGTTTGTTTCCATCTGTGATGGTAATCAAAATAGATGGCTCCAAAAAGAATGGATTCCTTCCCTATAGACAAAAGCACAAGAATGCTAAGAGCAACCTTAACAACAGGCTTAGAGGCTTGTATTTTTGTCATTATAAAATAAACAGTAAGATAAGCAATCTTTCAGAATAATCCTGTAATTTTTTAAATAGGTGTGGAACCACACAGAACTACACAAGATGGGCTACTCCTGTGTGTCTAGAGTTGGGACATTTATACTCTGCTTCTTTGTACTTCAGTAACGAAAAAAATGCCAGCATTTTCCAGGGTGTTTTCAGTAGCCATAATAAGGAAAAAAAGAGTTCCCAGTTCAAGATACACAGAGCTATCCAACATTAAAAAAAAAAGTTAAATGCAAAACCAAATTGTAACCACCAAAATCCCTCATCAACTATAATTTTAAAAAACACAGAAATATAAAAGACAGAAGACTACAAACAGATTTGTTACCTGTCCATAATTGTCTATTCCAGACACTAATCTATTGAGATTTAACAAGTCAAACGATGACCTGAGTGCCTGACCAAGGGTTGTTAGTCCTGAAGCCTGAAGGTTTTTCAGTTCATTCATGAATGTTGCGTGGTTTTCCTTCCATCCAGCCTGTTACATAAAATAAAAAAGCTTATTAGTTATTCTAGCAGCAAACTGTAATCAAATGCAAGCTGGCATTTATCTCTCTTCCCAACAAAAATTATATTCCTGATTAACAGATGCACTGCACCATTTACATGCTGCACACACCTAACCCAGGTATGCACAACTTGATGTGAAATATGGTTACACCTAAAATGGGAGACTCAAGAAACATACACACAGCCAAACACTGGAAAAACTTTGCACTACCATGAAAACTGCTGTAGAAATTATGCTGTTAATAGAAGTATTTGGATTCAGTACATGAATTTTTTTTAGGTGAAACTGCCCAGTTTGGAAATCAGAAATGCAGCTGCCAAAGTAACAGCAAAGGTAAAACCAAGATAAAAGCAGCATAATGCCACTGCCTCTTCCAGCATATAACCATTCCCCTTTGTCCTTCCTTCCATAAATTCAGGCTGGAAGGAAAGAAAGGAGTGGCTGCAAACACCCTATGTAAGAATCACATCACTGTTTAGAGTGTCTCAGTGTAACAGCTTAAAATTTTGGGAGGTCTTTAAAAAAGTTATTGCTGACAAAGCCTAGAGATCAAAGGAACAGCAAGTGATGAGGACAGATCAGTCCAACCAAGCACTCTGGACCCTTTGGTAAGCAGGCCCAACAGGAGTGATTCACATACCCTTCCCCCTCAAAAGTGGTTTGCTGTACAACTGGGAAGTTATTTTAGGAAAGACCAGCTCACATGGAATTGATATAGGATTTAAAGACGCCTCAGCTGAAACAACCAAAGCTTGGAAAGTCCCAGATATTCCCACAACTCTCAGCCTTGCTATTACACCATACTCTCCAAATCACTCCTGCAGCAAGCAAGCAGTTATTCATCCAGGCTCACTATCATCTGGCACCAGAGACATTCCTGTGCTCCATCAAGAATCTCAGCTACGTAGACATGGAGAGGATCAGTTCAGACAGCCTGACTTTTGCTGGGTCAACTTCTGAGCAACACACCCTCCAGGTGAAGCAGGTTCTCCTCCCTGTGCACTGGGCTCAGCAGCAACCACCTGCTGACTGTGCCAAGCTGTGCAAGAACACAAGAGGACAGGATTTTCCTGTGCTTTTTAAAGTAGCTATATCCCATTGCCAACCTTTAGTACACACTGAGGGCTCTGTAAATGGTATTAGGATAGACATGTTCAGAGCTGCAGAAGAATGTAAGAATTGAGTAGAAAGGACATGTGATGATCAATACTTCGGCTGAGTTGACAAGCCTAAGCTGGGTGGGTTTCTTTTCAGAATGGAGAATTATCATAAGACGATACAACAAAAGCATTTTGGTCAAGTTTAGCTCCCTTAACCAGCTCTTCAAGCTTGAGATTAATGCAAGGGATACAAGAGAGAAAACTCTGCAATGGGGCAAAAAAAGAACAGACTTTCAGCAGGACTGGTTCAGCTTTATGATTAAACTGCCCTGGAAGCTCAAAAGAACCAGATAATTCTCAATAAAACACCATCAAAATACACACACAACCACAACTTAAAATACAGCATCTCATCAGTAGTACCACAGCAACCTCCCACACCTGTGGTCAGCTCAAGGCAAAAATGAAGTGCAAGCACAGGGTCCCTGTTTTGGAGTGGAAGTGACTTTGTTATTTTTCCAGAGTGAAATAGCACCAAATGCCAACAAGATGATTTGTCTTATTCCTAAAAAAACTTCCCTTAAACAATTTAAGTGAACAATTACCAAAATTGTTTTGTCTGAATTCTGTGGACCCGTAAATGCAGGCGAGACTGCTCCCTTTTGTCTCGCAGAAACACCCATCAATGAGTCCAGCTTCTTGGGAACAGCCAGGCTGAAGTTCAGAACGTGTTTTCCAGCAAGGACCATTTGAGTTACATTGTTACAAAAGCACATGGGCGGGGGGAACAAAACATTTACAAAGGAAACACTATTTCCAGTCTACATTTTCTTGATTTGAACTCCAATGAATTTAAGAGTATTCTTTGTAAAATAAAGAGTCTTCATTGATATTTGGAGATTCTGCTATTTTTACGTTGTGAAAACGTTTCCTCATCTTCCAGCTCTCTGTCTGATCTCACTGCAGTGTGGCCAACCGCCTGCAAAATAAAGTATGTACCATTTCCCCAGGCTTAAGTAGGGAAGCTGAAGGTAAAAAGAGCAGCTGATCACCAACGGTTGGCTGTCCAAGAAAACTATTTTTCATCTTACAGCTGTCACAGGATCTTTAAAGATAAAGGAGAACTGTATCTCTGAAATAAACAGAGTAAAATGGAAGAACTTCTCATTATGAGAACCAGAGCAGCAAATTCAAGATTTCTATATCCAGCTCTAAATAAAAATCTGATGAGTTATGTATTACATTCTCTACCTTTTCCTCAAAGAAAGATTTTAAAATCAAAAACACACCAATGACTAGAAGGTCTATTTCTGTAAAATTTTTTTCTCCAGAAAGACTCAAGTCAATGTATATAATGAAACATGTATTTCAGGGACAGAAACTCTAGCCCCAAAAAAGTCTGTACATTTGCCTTTCCATATATACAGTAGGAACATTCTTAGGGCAAAACAGAGTCAAGTACCCAACACAAAGCAGATGCACAATGAATTCACATTAAAGTGATTAAATAATAATTCTTCCTAAATTCAAAATACTGCCACTAACTCTGCTTACAAAAAAACCACTGGCTCTATTTGCCATGAGAAACACTAATTGCAGAAAAACTGCAACCAAAACCCCACAACCTCAAAGAACCAAACACAAACATATTCTGTAAAACTATGTATCCTCTACAGGTCCATAACTAAGAAGTAAGAACAGAGTATTAGTTATTTCAGTTGTTTATGAACCAATTTGAACAGTGAGAGTAGTTTCTTCTGATCTTTAATATTACATTCCAACTTAGTCACTTTTATGCCCAGAATTTATTAATAGCAATCTGAGCAGCCTTTACCTTGCCAGTATGTTACTGGCTTTTCCTTTGGTAATTTATATGAACAAATTTTAGACTCTAAACACATACCAAAAGACTTTCAAAGATAGCTAGGAAAAAAACAGTACTAAAATCAAAAATCTCATCCTCTTTGCTTATGCCAGCAACAGGGAAAAATGTAGTGTCATTTGGCCTTCTGCAGGCTTTGGATACCATCCTACAAACCACTCACAGACTTGGAAGCACCACACCACCTTCCAGCTCCTGGCTTCGGGCCTTTATGAGCAAATCATACCGACAAGAAATAACATACTTTAACATTTTTCTCTGGTGACTTAGTTTTCAGGCAAATCCATGCCATGCTCTATTTCACCACCCAGCTACAGAAGTATTTCAGCTGCTTCAAGAAGCAGGTAAGGTCAAAACAGCTTATTTCAGCAGGAGAAAGACCCAGATTAACAATAATTCAAACACCAAGGTGAAAAATCCAGTGAAGAAAAGAAGGCCTTATTTAGACCAACCAGAATCAGGACTAACCGAACATCAAAAGAACAGAGTCAAGCAGCAAAAGAAAATCTTGGTCAGAGTCGGTAGCTTAGAAAGACCTTGAAGACTCAGAAGAAACAGAAGATTTTAGCTGCAAGAGACTAGAAAGAAAATCTTATAAAATGCTGGAGTGGACTCGGAGTTAAAAAACAGAAACAAACCACTCCACCTCACCTTTATCACATAAAAGGGAGCAGTACTGAAGTACAAGTAAAACAGTACCAAGTTTTGAATATGTGTAACACACATCTTGAAATCTCAGCTACACTGGCTTAACAGTCAGGTTTACTGGTCTTGTTGTAGATTTTTTATTGGTTCACTGTTGGTTTGTTCTGGCTTTGATCGGTGCTGTACTTTTTTTCTTTTGTTCTTTTCAACTATTACTTGGCACAGTTTGGTCAGTTGGTAAAAAAAGGGGCAGAGCCAAAGGCTGGGCATTAGAGCACAAGAATTCCAGGTCCAAAGCAGTTCCCAGTTTCAACAGCTTCATGAAGTCCAGGGATATGGTGCGTTTGAGGCTGCAAGTCTTCATCTTTAGGGCTTCTAATAAGCAATGCCATAAGACTGACCTGTATAGTTTATTGTTCACTGGATTGCTTTCAGATCTGGTTCAAAAATTGCAACATTACTAAAAATAATCTTCCAATAAGACAATTTGCAATCCTGCATGCCAATCACAACAGCCTGTGTTACAGTAAGTACTCAATATTTAGTCAAACATACAGATTTTTAAGAGTTCTGCTAATGTTTCCCCAGAAAGAATAACTGCATTTCAGGTATTTCAACTTGTCTGAAGTATTTCTCAATAATTCAAGTTATTATTAAATGCATCCATCTTAGGAAAACAGACTACCTCAGGACAATATGCCTGTGGCATCCCAGCCTGTCAGTGGCAATCATCTGGAAAAAATTAGGTAAGAAAAAAAATCCAGCTGTTGAAATCTGAAACCACTCCTGCTATGGAATTTCCAAGTACTGTAGGAAGACAGTGAAGCCAGCAGAGCATTTTGCCTCCCCAATCACCAGAATGATTAATTTTTAAATTACCTTTCTGTTCACTGGTGGCTGTACACATGATCACAACTCACACCGGCTCACATCTAAGCCAAAGTCAAGCAGGTGTTTCTTTTGTACAGAAGTGAATTACTCTTTTGGACACCCTACAATGCAAGGGGCTGCTTCCCAAATGCTTAAGTATCTTCACCTCTTTGTAATCTCCTGAAACCAGCCCCAGCACTGCTCAGTGGGTTCTGCAGCAGGGAATAACCTCCTATGTAGCCTTGAGCTTCCCTGCCTGAGCTTCGGCAACTTTGGGATAGGAGTTTTAGCAAGCAAAGACTGTCTTGGTCACCCCAGTTCTACTACAATAAAGCTCAGCAAACAGGGAGAGGGAGAGGCACTGGCACCATGTGTCCCCCTGTCCATGAAGGACAGGGTAAGTCTGCTTGTCAGTACAGAACAGCCAATGCCCACACTACCCCCATGTGTTGTATTTGTTGTTCAAAGATTTGCTAGCTAAAAATAGCGCACAGGAGAAGAAAGGCACTGACTACACTATGAACACCATATACATTTTTATTTAACATTTTTCATGTCCTAAAATAATTCAAAATCATATGACCTACTAATCACCTATTAATTTCATCCTCACAAATGTTTGTCCATGCAAATGGGGCAGAAAAACAGCTCTAAGAGACACTTACAGACATTGACTCCCTTCCAAATACTTATGAATGCCATTTTTGAGGCAACAGAGCTCTCAGGTTTTCCATACCTTTGGCTGCAGGAGAACTCTTCTCTTGTTTCAGCACCTCTACTCTCTAGTTTCTTCCATGCAAAACACCAGCTCTGTCAGTACACAGCATTAAACAGCCCTTAGCAAAGAAACTCACAAGATAATTCTTTTTTGTTCTTGGCACAGGAGAGCAGCACAGAACCCACCTCTCAAATCTGCGACCAGCACACCTCCAGCAAAGAACCATCCTGGCACACAGGTCTGAAATCAGCTTATCGCTGGGGTAGTGATGAATGCAGGGAGCAGCCAGGGCTCACTGGTGGCTCCAGCAGGTGTACACTGCTGTCTGCTGTGAGACCTGCCTAACAAAGACCCTCCTACTCAATTCTCATTTGAGGAGTATGTTAGCGGGTAACCAATTCACAGCTTTAAACTACTCTCTCGATAATCCTGCAGCGCAGTCAAGTACAGTGAAGAGTCTACAAAAGCATCACTTGGTCCTCCTTACATCAGAGCTAGTGAGCACTGGGTCAGTGTTATGGCTAAGTATTGTGAATAGTAAGTTAATTGTTTCTTCCTGTGAAGTTATTTCTGCTGCTTTTGTAGGACACTCAAACTGAAAACTATCCACCAAAAGTGCTTCTTTAAATCCAGAGGGGACTTTTTGAAAATTTAGTTTTTTAAAAAGCACTTAAATTCCAGTCAAATAAAACATCACACAAGTTTCATATATATAAAATGTCTGCAAGAGACCAGAGAAGCATAAACTGCTTTAAAACATCTTTAGAAAAAAATCACATCTTAAAAAAAGAAGACACTGGAATAGATAATTCCTTTGATCCCACACAGCTGATACACTTCGACACCAGATTTTTAGCAGAAAGCTGTCACTTTACACACCCCTCTACCTCCATCCAGCTCCAGGCACCAGAATTCTTCCTTTTTCTCTGGGACACAGTATATACATTGATAACATAGAATCTCTCCTCCCCTCACCCACACTATTTTTCCCTACAAAGCTGGAAGCAATGCAGGGAAGGTGTCATGCACCTCCAGGCCAGCGGGCAGTGCACACAGACAGGGCAGCTGTCCCTTGGGACACAACAGCCACACTATCGCCCCTCCCGGACACTCACCACTCACTTCCCCTCAAAGCAATCCAGACCTTGCACTCCAAGGAAGGGCTGTAGTGTGAACTGAGATGCCCAGGAGAGTCCCTTCAATTGCACATTTCTAAGCTGAACTCTCTTGTACCTCCACCCATCAGACTAAAAAATTTCTAAAGACAAATCGAACCAGTTGGTTTTCTAAAGCACATTAATGAACATGAGCAAGATCAAAACTGCATTCTAGCACAGTATGTAAGTGCCAGTTTTTATTACAGGCAGTCAGCTACATAGAAAAAGATTTCATCTTGTATAGAAAGAAGTATTTCTCCACGAAACCTTAAAATAAAAAAACCCAAAGAAACAAGCTCAGTCAAACTTACACCATATGGTTCACCGTCCTTTCAAGATGACTTCACCATTAAATAACATAGAAATACTCTTCCTTCAAGAAGAATTCAAGATGTTTATGTAAGAACAACTCAAACAATCTTTAAGCCCAGCATCCCTGCAAAACACTAGCAGAGAGGTTCTTCAGCTCCAGTTACAAAATGAGTACTGGGACCTTTTGTTAATATCAGCATTTAGAGAAGGAGCACCTTCTCCTGTAGGAATGTCAAATGCACATGCTGTATGAACAACTCTAAGCTGGAAACTGCTTGGAACCAAGGGATAATAATCAATGCCAAACAGAAAGAAAAAAGCCTACACTACCTTTTTGTTTATTACCTGCTGCTCCTGCTTCAATCCATCTCTGGATTTAGCTTTTTGGTCAACAGTATTTCATGTATTTTGACACTTACTCTCACTACACTTTTTTCTGCACAGGGATGAAAGGAAACACATGAAGAAAGGAAAGTATAAATACCAACGAGATCATGGTATCACCCTGTTCCAAAAAGCAGTCTTATTTAAACAGAAAAACATTATGCAGTTAAAAAAGCACCTATTTCTGAGGGACACTCGAGAAACCAGGATATTTCAGTACAGAGCTGAACCAGAAAAAGCTACATTTCATGTAACAGCTTAACGGAGAGGGAACACAGAAGTAGTAATCACAGTTTGCAGCCTTAGCACAGTAAGCGTAACAAGAGGCTCCATGCTCCTGTTCAGCAGCATAGCAGTCATTTCAGAAATACTATTACAGGTGCATCTTACCCAAACACGTTAGAGAGGGCAACTGCTCAAATGTGGAGGTTTTAATCAAACACTTTCAGCTACTCACAGAGCCTGTTGCTCTTTCAGCCTATCAAATATGCTTTCAATACCAGTCAGACCCAGCTCTGTCCTTCTCCTGGTCTCTTCCTACACTCAGCATGGCTGGAAGAGTCACAAGGATTGCAGGCAACAGCTAAGAGGTTACAGAGTAGGTGCTATCAGCACAAGGGATTCTCCACTGCACATTTCTGGAAATCAAGTGAAAGAGTATTACTGATGATACTCTAGCTTTACAGTCCAGAGCTGAAACAACGCAATATGATTCATGTTTATTTTGAAAACTGCCACATTCCTTCTTCCTTCTTTCCAAAAGCACATCACAGAACTAGAGCAGCACACCAAGGTGCTACAGGTATTGCAAATTTACTTTGAAATTCAAGACGGTAAGTCTAGAAGAACTCATCTAAACAACAGTTTTCCTCAGTCCATGTCTGAAATGCTGTTCAAGGCACTGCTGAGGAAAAGAAATACTTTAGATGACCATTAAATTCATATACTACTGAAATATCAACTAGACAGCCTAGCAAATAATTTCACCTTCACCCTGATACAGCCAAAAACATATTGATGGCCTTGGGAGCACTACTATTGGTCAGATTTTTATTTCAGATGATGGGAAGGCTGGATTTCTTTATAAAGCAAGAGTCATCTGGATCAAAAGTAACTCCTTGAGCTTAAGCTCTTTTGATTAGAGAAGGCTCCCCCAAGCCAGGCCTTCTGAGGGCAGGGCACATGGTCCCGATCCAGCCCTCTGGTCCCACCACACCCCAGCCTGGGAGCACCATCAGGAGGCCTGGCAGCAGCTAAAGGCACCAAGTGTTCTGCCTCAACAGATGCACATTCTCCCACAAAGCAGAGCTTAACTTTTTTTTTTTAATCAAAACTCACTGGCTGCACCATTAACATGCTATGAAGACCAGTGTTAATGCATTATTCTCACTTAGAAGCAGAGCATGGCAACACCAGCTTAACCACACTGCAGATCTTTGTCTTCTGTCCAATTAATTGCTCAACAACATGCATCTTACCAAGATTCTTACTTTTTAAAATACTATTTCACACGTTTAAGATTTTAAAAGCATCTGGGAGAACACAGACAAATCCACAATTGCCTCGTCTTTAAAAAGAAAAATTAAGGAATTATGAACTGTTAGTTTTTTTAGACTAGAAAAACATTAAACAAATCTAGTGCTGCTTATCCTGAAATTTGCATAGATACACAAGGAAAGAATCATAACTGGGTAAATTGTGAGATAGAAAATTATAAACCATAATAATAATAATAATAATAATAATAATAATAATAATAGTCATTGAAAAATAAAGACTTGTTTACTTATCTGACAATAAGCAGTTCGAGTTTCAGAGATCCTTGTCAATCTCAGTTCTTACACCAAAAGAAATTTTGCCTTTTCAATACTCTGCAGAGTGAATATATAGATCAATACAAGTCTATGGGCAACTACAGATTTTGATCTGCACAATAACAGTCTCTTTAAAAGAATGTACTTTTTTGTTGGCACCTTCCTAAAAGCTCAACCCTAGAACATGCTGCTTACAACTGACATAGATTGCTACGTGTTTTCTAACTATTCTAAAATTAGCCAGAAAAAAATACAAAGCAAAAAAATTTCTTTAAATTACTGCCTGCTATATTTTTAGGGGGTGTAAAAGCACCAGTTACATTATTAAGAGATACATTGCAAGAATAAAGCTTAAGAAAGAAGATTCCAAGACTCAATCTACAAGAGTGCATTATTTAAGTAACAATCTGCATTTAAAGTTCAGAACAACACCAACTGCCCTTTCCATTGTTTTTTTTTTTTTGGTAGTCTATGTTATTAAATAAAATCAAGGATACAGGCATTCAAAATACAGACAGTGAAAGAATCACTGAGGCTGAAGCCATCTGGAACCTTCTGACGGGGCCCTTGGAGTTGCACTGCTCCCCCCTCCAAAAGCACTCAGCTCCAGAGGTCACAGGATACAGAACACGCTTTTTCCCACTTAATCCCAACTGCCTGAGGTATGAGAACACTGTAGGAGACAGCACTAAGTTACATCTTTTCTAGATGACAGCAAGCTCAAAACATCACTGTTGCACCACCGCTGCAAATCACAGTTCCTCCTGGCAAGCTGTTATAAAATATGCAAGGACGAACAGGGTAGAAGTGTCTGCAATCTTAATTACCTTTTTCCACTGTTAAAATGTGAGCCAATCAGCACTCAATACTATATTAGTTCTCATCAAGTTTAAAAAGAATGAATGCCTGTTCTCAAAGTATCACAGATGTACTCCGTGCAGATTTTTAGCCACATCACACAGCCAGGATACAAAGCCCAGGCCTTCTTACATATACATACCAACAAAAAAGACATCTTTCAAACACCTCATAGGTGAAACTCAAAGAGTAACAGCAGAAAAGGGGAAGAGACAGACTATAAAGATTCCACGTGGCAGGAACCACCAACTTCACAAAGCATTTTCCTCCTTACAGAACATCTCACTACAAAAATACAACTAGGGACATCCAATTCAACTGTTTGATTCCATATTTTAAGCTCCTATTTTTAAAATAAAAGTGACCTTTACACCGAGGATGAATTAAGCCTCTTAATGCAAACATCTACTTTTGTCTAGTTTATCCTGTAGTCTTAAGGGCTTACATCTTTGATTGTGTCCAAGCCCAAATAAAGAACCAAATAAATAATGAAAATATAAATTGCCATAGGGGCTATGAACAACAGATGACCATTCAAGGCCTCTGGTATTTCACCTACTGTACAGTACAAAGCCGAAACCCACCTCAGCTGAAAAAGCAAGCTTTTAATTTGCAGATTCCTGTAGGAGCAGACACAGTTAAAATATTTTCATTAAGAATTAACCTAGCAAGACACACTTGCCCTTCCTTGAAGACAGGCAGCAGGTGAAAGGACAAGTTCAAGTATTTAACTACTTCAAATTTGTAATAATAAAAAGGACAGCTAAGCAGAGTTCAGTCCCTCATATCTACCAGGAAGTTCATTTCTGAACTGTACTTCCATTTAAATCAATTCCTTTCAAAAATTTAACCACCACCTCCAAGTTCTTGCATGAATTTGATTTTTTACAAAATACCTCAATTTCAGATTGCACAAAACTATTCCTTTTAGAACAATGAATCACCCTGATTATTACTGCTTTGATTTTTTTAAAAGCAAAAGGTACATTACTTTTCACAAAATTTCCTATTATAATGTTCTGTCCTCATTACACCATTTCCTAGAAGAGGATGTTCACTACAACTCACAACCAGGACACAAAGAAGAAAGACAGTATGTTTAAAAGCATTTTAACATGTTTTACACTACCCAATATGATGTTTCTCAGGAACAGGAATGTGCTTTTTAAAGGACACTCTCTATAGGAATCAATTTAGTACCTCTATAAGCTAAAAGGGGCTACAATAGTTCCTTGCTTGCTGCAGGGATGCCAATTGATAATTCCTAAGATTTTAGTAAAATACATTTTTAGATGTTTTCAGATTCTGAGAGACATGCACAGCAGCGTGTAAAATACAAACCTACCACCTGCACCAACAAGAACTTTCTGCCTATGGCCTTACTTATCCAATTTCAAAATAGATACCTAATTTTTGAAAAAGGAACTTTTTTTTCCACACATTCTTCAGTCAGATTTAAGTGATAAAGCAGTTAAATCCAAAGGAGGAGGTAAAAACTGTTTGATGGTTATTCCCAAACAGTATTAAGATGATTTTGTTTTGCCTTCAAAAAGAACTAGACAATCAGGATCTGCATGAGTGTTCCTTAAACAACTGACTTCTGTTTCTCTTCCTTAAGTAACTGTGTTTAACAGAGGAAAAGCAATTGTTGGCTTTAACCTGCCAGCCATTTCTGCTCAAAGACAGCCTTCTGAAAATGCACAAATTTCACAACAAAGCCTCAAACAAGCACAGTGGAAGACATGGAGGAGACATGTGTGTAGTAGTTCACAGGCAATGGAAGATGTTGGTGCTCAGAAATAAAAACACTGCTGTAACTGACCCAAAAAGTGTTTAGTGGTAGAACAGGAATGGTTATCTCTCTTATACAAGAACAGAGTATAGTCCCCCGAATTAGTTACCAAGAAGACACTGCGTGCTGCTTAAATTTCATCCAGTGCCTCAGTACTACATTCTGCACCTTTTTTCCTCCTTTCCAACAATGCCTGGCTAGCAGGTTCACTAAGCGTGTACATTTTTAACAGTATATCTGGAGAGAAAGATAGGCCTCTCCCATTGACCTCAGCTTTCTTTCCCTTTTGCACCTCTCAGTAGCAGCTTCCCTCTTGCCCCTGCGGCTGCTATCTGCCTTGCACCAAAAACTCTGCCTGCACATCCCACTGGCCAGCTTGCAAACCTCCAACCATATTCCCAGGTGTTCACACCACCCCTTCCACAGCACAGGCTGGACCAAGTAGTCGTGCTTGCCAAAAGTCAGACCTTTTACATATAAAACCCAACGATTTTCAGTGTCTCAAGGTTCCTGTAAAAACGTATTCAACTCAGGCTTATTCTGTGGATCTGCTACAGTTCAGCTTATTAGGTATTCCTTTGGTTTTCTTCCTTCACAAAAGTGAAAAAACATGTGAATGCAGTTCCTACCACCTCAGGCAGCATTCCTGCAGATCTTTGCCTCAAACCCAACAGGTTTCATGGTGGGGTTTCTCCTTCTCCCTGCAGCTCAGGGTCAGAAGCTCTGATCTAATTTCTTCCAGAAACAGACAAACAGATCTCACATCTCTCTTTCTGCAGCACAGCCTATTCATTTGCCACTGCCCTGTGCAGAGTGAGCAGTAATCGGTTCCATTCTGCACCAGCACAGGTTATCCATGAAAGCAAAATTTAAAAATGCTGGCAAAAGCTTCTGTGCCACTGAAATAAAAGTTAGCAAACTTACTCTCCTCGACTGTGACCTTATGAACGAACTCCCAGTTTTGAAGCACTATTTCAATATCATAAATGAACAGGTTATTTACATACAGTAAATACTCTTTGACAGATGTTTTAAAAAGCCTTCTACGAATTCCTAATCCACTCTCTAAGATATCCCAGGTCAACTCCAGAATTTTGGCAGAAAAAAAGAAGAGGTTGCTCAGGGTCCATCACGAAGACCTGCTTCCACAAGGGAGCTCTTTAGCACTAAAACATATGTTCAGGCTAGCAGGGAACAGCAGTGGAACTGGAAGGCATCCTATCCATCAGTCCCAGTTTGCACATCTCAAACAGTACAGTGTTTCACACGCACTGCATAAAGTAATTTGAGCTACTTCTTAGACAGCTACATACATATTTCTGCACTCAAACTCATGGAGCCTATTTCTGTAGCGCAGTCACAACAGACTCTTGAATTCATTATAACACATAACAGAAGGAGGAAAATACGTATTTCAGAATATGACTTACATTCTCTCAGTCCTGACTTGTAACCAGATCATTTATGAAGGTCAGACGATAGAGTCTCACAAGAACATAAAACAGAAGTCACATTTCTGTGACCAGATCATAAATAATATTCCCTGAGCCATGAGGAAAAGCTGTATCACTGCCAGCAGCCAGATATCACTCATAAGGGAACAGGGCAGTCCAGTTAATCAATAACTTCACATAAGGCCACCATTGTGTTTTTGGTCTGGGCCTGAACTTGCCATTTGCAGTCCAAGTCCACAAGCAAACCACAAACTGCAGGACGTGAGGTTTCACAAGAACCGAGAATGGAAAAAATAAATGAAGAGCTAAGCCTTGCTTTCTTTTTCAAAAACTCTTTAGGTTAAGATTTTGGCATGAGCTCCATTTTCAGAGAAATCTAGACAGATCTTGCTGAAACATCATCCCTGGAAAATAGAGAAAGCTTGGGGGGAAAGGGCAGGTGAAAAGACTGTTCTCTTTTCCCCATACTTTTATTCTAGCAGCATTACTTCACGAAAAAAATAAACAAAATGGCCTAAGATTCTGCCCACTTACACCATGACATGTGCTTACATACAGAGAAATATCTATGTTTGACAGAGGATGCTGAAATTTATGTGATTTCAAAAAAAAGGAAAAAAAAACAACAACAAACACCTGGGTAAATATATGAAAAAATCCACAGAAGACCATTAGGGCCATACCAACAGCTCATCATGGGTCCCTGATCCGCAAACCGTGGGAGCTCAGGAAGTGCTCTGCAGAACTGTCAGTAACCCGGCTGGCCTGTTCCCACCCTCCTGCCCAGGCATTCTGGATCAGCCACGTTGTGCAGGAACGGATGTGAAGGGTGGGGCGGGGCTGGCACAAAAGACGTGGACGTACTGCAGCTCCAGGTCACAGCATGGCTGGGATGGAGCAAGATCTGGACATCAAGTCTTCAAAACAAGGACTCATCAGGTACCGTATTCCCTGAATCAGACAACGCACTTCTCTTAGCTAAAAGGCCAGGAACATCAAATACCCTGCCAGGCAGCAAGGCTGTTCTTGAACCCATTTTTCTTGCCTAACTGGATACACATTGGAGAATAAACCCCTTACTTCCCTAAATTTAAACATTAGTTATTTAATAATAATAGACACCTTTTACAAAGGTGCTTTACTATACATACTATTACTTTCCCCTGCATGCCAAATACCCAAAATCAGATACCCAAATACTAGAACTGGCTCACTTCCATGTTAACATGCCACTTAGATAGACTCACTTAATAGCACCCTATCACAATTTTAATCTAAAAAATACACTAAAAACATTAGGCTGAACATTTTTACTTCATGAAATAACAGACTAATTTTCCCTCCTAGTTTATAAAATGAGAGTTCGACCCAACATCCAATGGAATGTACATGTATTTTTCCACTGACCTGTACAGGATCACATCACTTGACAATTACAGCATTAATACATTTCATAACATGCTTTTAAAATTTTAAATATTTGTCTCTTACTGTAGAGTATTTTGGAAACAAAGTAAGAGTTATAAATCGCTGCACCATAATTGCTGTGACAAATCACCACCTATATATAACAAATAGGAGCCAAACAGCTGATGAGGTTCCAGAGGCATCTGCTGCCAGAGTGGGGCTGAGATTCCTGCCATCCCCATCTTCCCGTCCCCACCTTCCCAGGACAGCACCCTGACTCCTCTTTAGACACTTGCCATCACAGGTCTTTGCAGAGCCCCACTGCAAACTGAGAGACTAAATAATCCCATTTTTTTAAAATGGCACAGAGAGCTACAAGCAGTCAATCAAACAGAAGCAACAGGTCCTGTAAATAACTTCAAACCATCTATACTAAAGACAGTTTCAAAAACATCACCTTACTTTCAGATTTTGACAAATCATTTGTGGAATAGCATGATCCTTCCACTCAGCACGATACAATACATATGCATACTTTCTTGATACATTCTTGTCCATCAGAAGTGAACTATCACTGTTGGTTTGAAATACTTTAATGCTACAGGCAAACAAATTCTGAAACAAACAAACCCAAAGCACGTATCTCAGCTACCCCTGCTCCAAAGCTCAAGTTCCTGTAATTCCTCTGCCTCCTAGATGTTCTCAACTCCACCACCAGATAGTTTACCAGTGAAGCACTGGAGGGAAATAATCTGAGAGACTATGCAATTTAATCAGTATAAATCATAAAGAAAACAAGAGGATAAAGCAGCCACTGCTGCACATACTTGGAAAGCAAGACTGCAAAATACATTCACTTGCCAAGTTTGTTTTCATCTTCTCTAAATCAAGAGAAATAAAGTATTTAACTGCAGCAGCATTAGCAAAGAAACTAAATTTTATGTCTTTTACAAGCATGTTCTGTAAGACACAGAGAATCTGGCCTAGACCAGGAAGTTTTCCCAGCACAACTGTGGTTGTTAGAAAACATAACAGAGGGACCATCATAAATACCAGTGTACATCTTGAGAACAAGTCTTCAAACAGTCTTCATCACCGCTGTGAGGCTTTCTCTGCTCAAGGAACAGACATGATGACAGCACAGTAACATTCATTTATGCCATGAAGTCTTTATGCAATAGTTGAGCCACACTTGTGATCATAATTACTACGATCAGATATTTATTGAATCCGCACCCTGTTCCTAGAAGAGTTACTTATTTTTGAAAAAATATTTTAAGATTGTTTAAGGTCAAATTTTAAAAACCAGCATGCTAAAGGCAGAAATATAAATTTCTAAAAGATATTAGCAAGTTACAAGAACCACAATACTTTTCTTTTCCCTTGGCTATTTACTGTATATTAAATATGACTGAATGCTGTGATGAGTATCACAGTCCCATTTATTTCAATTACTATTTACTAAAACTGTGAGCAGTCAGATGCTCATTAGCACATCAGAATGTACACAGATGCTCATTAAACACAAGGATCTTCCTCAGCAAATATGAGTATAGATGTGGTAATAACCTGTAGCATTACCACAGAGACGTCCAGCAGCGAAGTAATTTTTTTTATTAAATCACCACTATGCTTGCTGTCACTGCAGGGAGCAAGCCCATTTCTAAAACCTAAGATACACTTGTAAAATATTTGACACAAAACTAGGAGAAAATAAATCCAGGACACAAGAAATCAAATTAACACTTGCATAACAAAGACTTGGGGTTTGCATCCAGCCACAAACACGGATGGGGTAAATGGTGTGTGCACCATGTCTAAAAAACCCCTCTCCTAGGCAGACACAGGTTTTTTGACCATAAGTTTCTGTGAGTCAAGGATGGTTTCAATTCACAGAAATGACTTCCACATCTTCCTCTGAGGAAATGAAAGGTGCAATACCAAACAATAAATACTTACTCTATGATTTGTCATTTCAGAAAGCTGTGTAAATTTATTACTGATGAAAGGAGCCAAGACTCATAGCTCATGATAATTACATTTCCTCATTATCAAAGATGCAAATAAGTCAGCACCAGTGAGCACACTTATTTTTAAAACATCTTAAGAAGTTCTAGCTGGGAGGTCTAGAGAGTATTTTCCTTTCTTCTCTAGGATCACCAGCAATGTATTTGTACACGAACTTCTTTGGCCTCCGTAGCGTGGGTCTACAGCCCAACAGTTGTGATAAGTACTGTATTACTCTGAGCAAATACAGTCCTAATCCAGGACTATTCAGGAGGACTCTAAAACTCCCACAGCAAGGCTTTCTGCGACACACTTTATCTAAGTATTTTCAGTTAGGACATTTTTATCAGCAAGCTACAGCCTACAGCATAAGGGATGCAGCACGACATTTTTTACTTTTGCCTAAACCTCGTGGTGCAGCCAATGTGATTCAAGATGTGATGTGAACAGCATGGCTGTACTTGTCTCAAACTCGAGGAATAAGAAAACAGGGAAAAGAGGAGCCAGCCAGGCAGACTTGTTTACTCTCAAGGAGGCTCAGGGGGAACGTCATCATTCTGTACAACTACTTTACAGGAAGCTGTAGTGAGATAGGGGCCAGTCTCTTCTGCTGTGCCTGCAGTGAGGACCAGAGAAAATGACCTTAAACTGGGACAGGGTAAATTCAGATTAGACATTAGAAAAAAACCGGGATTCAGGAGGTCAGGCTGTTTAGGGAGGTGGTGGAGTCACTGTCCCTGGAGGTGTTTAAGAGGCTGGCACTGGATGACGTGGTTTAGTGGTTTAGGAATTACAGTAGCAGTACTGGGTTGATGGCTGGACTTGGCGATTTTAATGGTCTCTTCCAAGCTTGATAATTCGATGGCTTCACATCCAGCTCACCACACCCCTGCACGGACTGGCGATTGCGAGCACCTTTCACAGAACTGGTGGAGGTTACCGTGCTCAGCAGGATGAACGGGGCGGGGTACAGGGGGACACACAACCCCAACACTGTGGCTTCTTGAATTGTAGAGACGGAAACAGCCGCGGGTGCTGTCCCACAGCCGCGCCAGGGCCGGGGCTCCGCGCTGTCCCTGCCCCGCAGCCGTGAGGGGGAACTCGCCCTGCCCTGCCCGCCAGGGTCGGGCACGGCCTGCCCCACCCTGTTCGTGCGTCCCGGGGGTCTCAGGGCTGAGCGGGGCCTGAGCGCAGGGATAGCCCCGCCGGAGCCACC
>WEIT01012691.1:139079-160264 GCA_013389985.1 Dryoscopus gambensis | reverse complement strand
GGCCCCGCGATCCAGGGGCCGCCCCGCCCAGCCCGTCGGGGGCTGCCCCCTCATGCTCCGTCCCGATCCCAATCCCGCCGTGGTCTTCCGGTACCTCCCGGTACCCGCGGCTGAGTCGCTGCGCCGCCGCTTCCCCTCGGCCCGCGCAGCCCTCGATGGCTGGAGACCCCCGCGGGGCTGAGGGGAGTGTGCAGGAGCTGTGCGCTGGCCCCGGGGAGCCGAGGGAAGCCTTTCAGCTGCTCACCCGGACATAATCGCCCCCGTTCCTTGTCTCCAGAGGTTTCACTTAAGCACTAAATCCCCAGCCCCCGATGCGCGATCCTTTCCCGGGTCAGGTAACAGCCATCTCCCACAGGCAGTGCCTGGATCTGGGCATCACACACCGACAGGGCACCTCAGTGTACCAGGATCAAGGCAGGATGGCAACAAATTAATTGTAGCCAAACTGAAAATACATAAACCCTGCAATATTTCCTACCACTCAGGTAAAAAAAAAGTATCTGAATGGAGGGATCACAGAATCAATTAGCCTGGAAGTCCCTCTGAGATCATCAAGTCCAACACCACCTTGTCAACCAAATCATGTCACCCAGTGCCACATCCACTCTTTCCTTAAACACCTCCAGGGACGGACGGTGACTTCCACCACCTCCCTGGGCAGCCTGTTCCAGGGTCTAATCACCCTTTCTATGAAGGAATTCCTCCTGCTGTCCAACCTAAACCTCCCCTGGTACAGCTCAAGGCCACGTCCCTTTGGCCTGCTGCTGGTTGCCTGGGAGAAGAACCCAACTTGCACATTGCTACAACCTCCTTTCTGGTAATTTTAGAGAGAAATAAGGTCCTTCCTGAGCCTCCTCTTCAAGGTGTCCTGCTCCGGTGGGCCTGGCAGCCACCACCAACAGCAACCAGATAAGGGGAAGGAGACTGAGGAAGTATTTAGCACTATGTCCGCTCATGAATGCTTGTTTGCTTCCAGGAGTAAATCCAAAACAGATAAAAGCAGCACTGTCAACGTGAATCTCACTTTAAAATAATAAAGAAAGTGATAATATTTTCCAGTGCTTTTAAATTCAAAGGCTTTTTCCGCATATTTTTTTGCCATTCATTTCAACAGCAGGCCGAATCAGTTTCAGTTCTCACTCCGTTTTTGTGAAGCACTTAGACAGTACTGTTGTAGTACAACATCACAGGTGAATCCTAATGTCCCATTACAAAGCATTATGAAATATGAATGTTGGTAAAGATACCATTCCCCATTTTGATCAGAATAATCAGAGACGTAAACTCCTTTAATTCAAGCATGTACTCATCCCTTTTGTCATCAGAAAAAGCCCAACACCTGCACACAGGACCTGCAAAGTCTCGATATTGGCTTTAGAAAGAAGTTTGTCTTTTAAAAAAACTTCTGCAGATATTTTTCAAATAACATTATTTCATTATTTAATTCTATTGAACCAAAAGTGGGTAAATTAATAGTTGAAAAGCAGCTCATTTTGAAAAAGAATCCTGTCAAACTTGGAGACTCCGTTCTGTTATCCAGGCCCTCCATAAGTTGTACATGTGGAAGTGTATCTGCGATCAAGGTTTCTGAATTTTAACAATCACAGCAGAAATGCCAGGAGGGATAAACAGATAAATATTTTTACGCAAATGATTAGTACACATGAATGGAGCCAGACTGAAGCAAATGGGATTTGAATCTCTAGATAAGATAAAAATGCAGATACTGTATTTTTGTACTGCTGCATGTTAGTCCGGAAAGATAACTCCTGGACAGGAATGGATTTGCAAAGGCCTGAATGGAAACTGAACTACTGGTAGAAGATGCCACCTAACACCGCCAGGCACCAGGAACTCAATGAGGCCACCTATGCATTGCTCTCATGTCAACCAGATGAAGTCAGAGACTCCCTTCTGCCTCCAGCTGACCTCAGCCAATTCCAGCTGGCAACCCAGTGGCCCCATGTCCTGCAGCCTCCTTGACTGGCTGTATGAAATGCTAAACAAGTACAAGTTCATATGCTCACCATTTTTTTTTTTTAATTCCAGACCACCAGATACCTAAAAGCCACTTCTTTCCCATCCAAACATAGTATTTAAAGGTCAAGATGAAACTCTTGTTTCCTATTTCACAGGTTGACCTTTCCAAGGGCAGCAGCAGGCAAGGTTCATATACTCTCCTTCTTTCTCTCTTGAGGATCTTGTTTTTTGGATCCTGCTCCAGCTGGACACCGCAAGAGCTAAAGTCTAGCAATCTTCTAGACACAATGCAAGACATTCATTTAGTTTAATGAGACACTTTTTATTCCTGAAATTACAGACACCATGGTTGCTAACATGCATGAATGCAGCTAGAGTGGCTTTTACTGCTCCTCTGTACAATTTGTGTTTGCAGTGCTGACTACCTGGCAGCTGTGGTAGCAGACATTCATCACCTCTATAAAGTTTAAGCTTTTCTTGGTTTTTAATTGAAAATACACTCATCTACATTTCTTCAACTGCAATAGTTAAAGAAATTGTCTTTATGGGACAATAAATACAGCAGGTTAATGTCTTTTATAATTAAATATTTTTAAATGATTTCTGTGTAGATATTCTATCCCACAGTAAAAAGGAACAGGATTCTGGATTAATAATTTTTGAACCATACAGATCAGTGGTATTTTTTCCTGTTCTGCTGAAAAAGTATTATTTTTCTGTTCCTTGTCCTAGCACAGCTTAACATCTAAGCTGTTGCCTCTAACAGGATTTTAGCACTAACAGTTCATTTCTTAATACTTTCGTATTGCTTCATCTTACTTTTTTCTCACCTAGCTGCTTTCTGCCCGGAACAAGTAATAGACCTGTGAGAGAGAAGCCGTTCTGCTTTAGGCACTGAAGGTACTCAGCTTTGGCATTGATTAGCCACCTGAATTTGGGGCACACTGGATACATTAGTCAGAAATTATCTACATAAAATCTGGATCAACAGCTAAACCCTTCAAACCTCCCTCTGCTGTTGTGGATGCCTATCTTGGTCATGTAAAACAGCTGCCTGGATGACTTTCCTGCTTAATTTAAAACACTTCCAGCCAGAGTAGAAATGGTCACTGCTAAATCACTACAAAAATACGGATTAATCCATGCCATGAGCTGGGTGGTATGACCCCTGTCACACAAAAAAAGGGGCTACTACCAGAGCTAAGGGACTTGGTGGCACCACACAAGGTGCATTTTTCAGTACCACAGTGAGAATTCAGAAGGGTTTAGCTCTTAGCCAGCCATAGATCTGAGCCATCCCTTTCAGAAAGGTGAAATCCCCTGTTAACTTAAAGAATTTGTGTGCAACTGGATGCAGGTGTGGAAGGTAAGAAATTGTACTAAATACCAGCTCCTTCACAGTTATATTCAGGATGGCAGAAGCTGAGCAAATTCAAGTCCTTTGATATTGTGTGCTGTATAAAGGCAAAATATTCTCCTCTGTTAGTAGTTAGCTGCTCTTAAGGCAGATGTTAGAAAAGGCCAGGCTGCTTCTACCAGTGTGTCACACGGCCCCTTCTGGAAAAACAAAACAGAAAAAAAAAAAAACCAAACCAACAAAAACAAACAAAACACCCAAACCAGTATTTTCCAGGATATGGCTTAGCAGAACCTTTTTTCTTTTTTCTATTTTGTAACTACACAACTTCCATGAAACTGTAGCTCACCCTTAGAGATTTCTGACCCATTCACTTGTTCCATCTCCTTTCTGCAGTGATTCCACTCAAGAGTTTGGGAGCCTGATCCAAAATTTGCCTTTTGGCTGCTTTCCAGGAGTCTGGGTTTGCAGATGGGAGGACAGTAATGGAAGCTGAGGAGCAAACCCTGGTTACTGTGAGCCATCAGACTGTGTGTAAGTCTCTGGTAGAGATGTGCACCTGCATTTCTTTTCACAGGCTTCAGCAAATTGAGGAATTCCATTTTCAGCTAAAATATAAGGAACAGACTATGGATACATGCCCTGACTGCAGCACATTTTCTGCTGATTTATTGACTGTGCATAAATACTGCACTATAACTGTCATATTTAACTATAAAAAAAGAGAGCTGTATGCTCAGGAAGATAATTCAGGGCAACTCTGAGGTTTTTCATCTGTCTTCCATGTACTTCAGAAAAAGCAGCCACTTAGCAAAGGGGCAGAGTCCAGCCATCCTGTATTTTTCCTCTTCTCCCTCAGACATGTGTTAACCCTTTGCGGTGCACAGTTCAGCAAGGTTTCCTCTTCCTGCAAGGTTTTTATGCGAGCACAGCTAATACTGCCCACAGTCCAAAGGTGAAAGCCAGATCCCCAGCCTGCATAACAGCAGATGCAGTTTAATTTCCGTTTTGCTTTAAAGACCAATGAGAAGGGGATGAGGAAGTGATTGGTTGCCTAAGATGGGGAATCATTTTGCAATACTGGTAGATAAGCAAAATTCTGACAAAATGTCTCCGAGGAGACATAAATGAACCCATGAAGCAGCACTTTGAACAGCAAAGCAAGGCAGAACAGATTTCCAGACAGGCAAGGTTTTCCATGTGAGAACAGGTTTCAAAGTCCAAGAGTCTCCAAAGAAGAAACAACATTAAAAATAAAAGTTTGAAAAGTATTCTGGCTGCTGTAAAAGAAACTGCAACCTTCTCCAGTACAGCAAACTGGAGAATTGAGTTACTGTAAAACTGAAGCTGAGAAAAGGAAAATAAAACTGTGCGCATACCTATGCAGAGAGATACAAAAGCGAAAATGTGTGCTTCAGCCTAGTGCATGTTTGTGATCCAACAGCAAGTAATATCAGATTAACGGCCCCAGCCCCAAGCCCCCATATGTCCTGCCAAATTCTCCCCACAGAAAGATTTATCATCTCTCGCTNAAAGGGAGAGGGATTTGTGGATGAGACAGGAGCCTTGCACCAGGCAGTCACAGCCACGGGAAGCAGGGGCTCATGAGCCGGGGATGCTCCAACTGTAGGTGCATTTGAATTGACAGCCAGCCAAGAACTGCGTGAAATTCCCCATTACTTCCTTTTACTCATCTTGCGCTAAGTGTCGCTAAGCTGTACCTGGGAATCAGGCCAAATCAGCTTGGGATCTTTGGATGAAAGGCATTAAAAAAACCCAAAATCCCTGAGTATTACCAATGTGGAGAGCAACAATATGAA
Organism: Dryoscopus gambensis; assembly: GCA_013389985.1. Classification (NCBI taxonomy): domain Eukaryota; kingdom Metazoa; phylum Chordata; class Aves; order Passeriformes; family Malaconotidae; genus Dryoscopus; species Dryoscopus gambensis. The sequence continues at coordinate 155,107 of WEIT01012691.1, read as the reverse complement.
TTAAATGAATGCGCAAAGTGGCAGGATTTGGATTTTATTGCATTCTACAATGTAAAATATGAAGACAGACTAAAAAATTGCCACTTCTGAGGACAACTGCATCCTTCTGCCTGGATTCCTCTGAGGAAGAGTCATAAAAGCAGCATATCATTACCAGAACAGAAACCTGAAAATACATATGTTTAAATAGACTAGAGCCAACAGGGACTGGTTGGGAGAGTCATTTTCCCAGGCTATGCTACACAGATTTGTGCCACCAAGCGAGAAGTTCACACTGCTTCATCTATTACCTATCAGCATTTATTGTATGGCAAAGAATACTCATGGGCTGGGGGCCTGCTCTGAACTGACAGGATTTATCATAAAGCAAAAGCTACACTTGGCTGTTTCATTTCTGGACACAGTTATGATTTTTTACTATGTACATGGCTTGCCTACAACAGAAATTCTCCCTTGCAGAGTTCAAAGTATCTCCCACAGAGAAAGTTTAGGTAACCTGACTGCACTCCACATGCTGCTTGTGCCTGATCCAAAGCAGACCAGACCCTGCTGGAAGCCCCAAGGAGCCTCAGCCCTCTGATTTCAGCTCAGCAAGTCATCTTTCACCCCTCACCATCATTTCACTGCACTGGGAACACGCACTGTCCCTCACCTCGTGTCTTAAAAAAAAAGTTAGGGACAGTCTCCAAAATATTGATGGACACCATTCCATGGGATGTTAAGTCTTGTGCTGAGGGTACCTAAGGCAACTTACTGGTCCCAAACAGTAAATACTACTATCATTTAGGGATGATTATTAACATTTCTGACATATCCTTAACACATCATCATCTTACTGAAACCAAACACTTCCATGACATGAATATGTCTATCATGCTTTAGTTCCTCCAAAACACCCAAAAATGATACAGAGAACACTGTGCCATAAAAGCAATTTACAATAAAGAGTTTTCATAAAATATTTTTTGCCCCAAAGGAATCCCATATTTAATCCTAAAGACTATTTGTCATTAAAGACAGTTACAAAAGCAGACAGAATGATCTACTTGGAACACAAGGCTTTGGTGGCACATGAGCTCTTGCTAGCTCTGTTATAGACCTTCACCAGCACTTTCTGTGGGTACCTGGCCTTCCTACCTTGGCTTCCAGTTGCAAAAGTGCTTATTTTGTTATTTTCACTATTTTTTTTTTAATAACTCAAAACCATATGAAGCCCTCATTACAGAGGCAAGAGGAATCAACCCTGCCCTGTAGTTCTTACCAGCTAATTTCAGCCATGATCTAATGAGTGGGTGGTAACAAGACAATGAGGCGGGACAGGAGGGAAAGGCCCAAGCAGCCCTGGGAGGCTTAGCAGGAAACTCAGCAAAAATCAAGTGCATGGGAAAATAAAACAAAGATCTTTTCATTCTCCGTACTTTTTTTTTTCCAGATAGATAATGAAGAAGAGGAAGTGAAAACTCATCTCCTGAGGTATCTGGTAGGTGTTTGGAAGAAACAAGTGTCCCGGAAGACCTTAGGCAGGGACACAACCTCATCTTGTGAGGGCAGCTCTCTGTGTAGGGGCATGGAAAGAGGAGACGGCAGGAGGAGAAAGCATTGCCAGCAGCACACAGCAGATGGGAAATCCAAAGAACTGAGACACAGCAGGAAGCAAGAAGTAGGTGTGCAGAGTCTTCAAGAGTCAGCTCGAATGTGACAAGATAGGAAAAAAGGGCACAAGGTGGAAGACCTTTGTGACTTTGCCAGCCTGAAAGGACAGCAATGTGTTCCCTGTAGATGGTTGTGCTCAGATCTGGAGACATTTGCATTTGCCTCTCTCAGATGGAGTATTTGTGCCAGATAGGAACATAGAAACTTAAAATAAAAATGTGCTCTCTTTTACTCTGCTGTCACTTCAGATTTAGACATCATAGGAGATACTGTGCTTATTCTGAACTAAGTAGAATAAAACAGCCCCACTCTGGAGCTGCTCTCTGTGTCCTGTTATTGCTGCCAACCTTGCTCACTACAGACTGAATTACTGAACTTCCTGAACTCTCAGGTCCCAGTTTTGTCACTTCCTTGCACTCGCTCGATTTTTGTGTATTAAGTTGAAAGGTTTGTTGGCAACAAAGGAGAAGTTCAAACCCAGACACTTCTGTTTACTTGCTACATTCTCTTACCTAGTTTTGGATATGAACACGATCTCAAACTAGGGAGGGGGTTACAAGAACAAAGTTTTCGCTTCCTTTCAGAAGCCTTTGGTAATTTCCAAGGGTCAAAAGCTAATTACTTTGGCACAAAGAAGCACCAAAGAATCTTTTAACCATGGCATTCTTGTATAGGGTTTACTCAACGCTTTTGTCTGAGAGGAGAAAAAAAGAGAGGAGTAATAAAAGGGCCACATTTATCTTTTTTGAGATACAGAACAGTTTCACTGCAAGAAGAAATGAAGTAGACTAAGGCTCTTCAGGTTGGGAAAAAAAGATGACTGCAGAGGGAAGTGATGGCAGTCGTTAAAACGCTGAATGGAGAAGGTAAATGCAGAGCAATTGTTCACTTTCTTTTGCAATACAAAAGCCGAGGGGGCATCCAACAAGGGCATTTAGCGGCAGGTTTAAAACAAACACACCCAAAAGGAAGTACTCTTTCCTACCATCCATAATTGCATTGTGGCAGTTAGTGTCTCAGGAGGTTCCAGAGACTGAAAATGGATTTTAAAAGGCATTAAACAAATTCATGTGGGACAGTGGGATCAACAGCAAATAAACACTGTAGCTTTGGTGAAACTTTTGTGTTTTCGAACCCTTATCCAGAGCTGGGAGGAGGCACCAAGTCAAGATGATTCTGTTTGTAGCCTTTTCCTCCCTCCCTGAGTGCTGCTGGCTGTTCGTGGAAACAGCGTGGCAGTTTCTGTTGTTCCATGCTGAGCCGTGAGTCCAGGCGTTGCACATCACTAAGGCGCAGTAAACGTTCTCTGCATTCTCCTGACCGACTTTATCTTCCAGCAGACTTCCTCAGAGGGCAGGAGATGCTTCTGGCAGAGCTTTGCAATCCAACCGTCCCCCCATTTTCCCTAGAGCAACCACACTTATAATTGTGCAGAGAGAAAATTCTGCATTAGCTCAGGTTAAACCAAGGAAAATTTCAATCCTATGTTTTGGCATTTAATTGTAGCATTTAGCTTATATTTAAAGGGTAGAAAATGTAGCTGCCCTCATTATTGGTCAAAATGCTTATCAGTGCCCAATAATAATTCAGTACTTTCTACAAAAAATGGAAGACAAACCAACCAAACAACTGGTCTCCATAGCCAAGTGAAAGTAATAATTTACCTCAGACAGCAAGGAAAACCAAACAAACAAAAAGAAAAACCAGAAACTCCACCCTGAAGTCACTCGGTTTAATTTTTTAAAAATAGCATCTGCAATAAAAGATTTTATATTCAACATTCATATAAAGGACAAAAAGTTCCAATTATGATTATGCTCACCCATTTATTAAAAATAAAAGACTGCAATAATGCCAATTCTCATCCAAATATTTTCTAACTTCAATTATTCCCTATTCAGCGAAACCCATTGTGTTTGCAAGGAAAATCCAACTGAAGCAGGAGTTTGTGCCAGTCCTTTCCCACGTCCCAACATGCTCATTCATCACCCCAACACTTCTGCAGCCTTGCACAACACACACTCTACGTAATCACCGAGCCAGGGACAGGCAGCTTGTCCCTTATCCCCAGCAGCCCCACCCACCTGCCACCTCCCTGAGCAACCTCCCTTTCCTCCCAGCACACACACCCTGGTCCCTCATGTTACCAGCCAGCAGAAAAGCAGAAGAGAGGAGAAACCAGCAGCCAAGGGGGAAGGGAAAAGGACGTGGTGGGTGATCAGTGCTGGGTATAGGCCTTATATATACATATTTACAAGAAAAATGAAGTTAAAAAATCAAGGAGGAAGACCACAAAAGCCTAGTGACAGTCTGGCACAGTGGAAATCTGTGATGAGCTATTGGTGAATCAAGGTTTCCACAGCACTTGTATTGTCAGCTTAGGAGTATGTTAAAATGAAAAATAGAAGCACATGGTACCCTTGCACTAAGGCAGGAGGGTCCTGAGTTGTTCAGCACCCCTGCTGCTGTGGGTCTTCTGGGAAGGGAGTCACTGAGACTGGACCATGCCCCTCAGGGGTTTGTATCTCAGTGCAACGCCTTGGGGTTTCCAGCTAAGTGCTCACAAAGCCTTTTCCCTTCTCCAGTTGCTCAGGTCTTCTCAGTACTTCTCTTTACTGCTCACATGGTAAAGAACACAGACAACAGGGAAAATAAAATGCAGGAAAATGGATGTATAGAGGCAAAATAAAGGAACAAACCTTTGAAAAGTGGTTATGAAGAACAAGTGTAGATCAGAAGGAAAATAAAGAGAGAAGCACAGTTCTACAAGGTTCCTGTTGTTCTTTAGGAGGAGCCACCATGGTGCAAAATACATAACTTAATGCATTGAAATCATAAATTACCCTTTGATACACATAACAGGAGCTTACCTGAATCATGTCCCAGGCAAACAATCACCTGATAAAGCTGAAATAACCATAAAAATAGACATGAACTTCTTTAAAATATTCAGAAATTAGCACTAAAGAGAGTATTTAGCCATCAGACTGCTTAGAAAACAAGAACAGTGTATTTCATCTTAGTGTATCAAGGCAGAATACTTCAAAATGGTGACAACAAAGGAAAAATTAGCCTCCACTTTCCAAAGAGACTTTCAGGGAAACACAGACGTTTCAGTTAATAGGCTTTGACTGTGAGCTCTAGGCAGTCTCACTTGGTGCACTTTGAGCTTAATTCTCTGAGTTATCAATCATTTGAAACTCCAGATGAACTCAGTAAGATCAGCAGCTGATGCTAGTCAGAGTCAGGCCCAGCTGTCCCAAAATGGTTAATCAAAGAGGCATTAAAAAATGTGAATTCAGCAAGGTTATGGCAGCCAGAGGTTTGTGTACTAAGAGGGCAGTAGGACCCTAAATCCAAGGATATTGCCTGTCATCATGGCAGAGCAAAAAACAGAAAATAGACTTTTGTCTGATAGTGATGTCCAAACATATTATTTTCCAAATGCAGTACAAGCTGCAACATGCAGCACTCCGGCCTGAGGAAGGCCAGTCCCTGGGCCGGAGGAGCAAGCAGGACAGCACCTGTAGCCATGTGGGTTTTGGCTCCTACAGGGAATGTAGTTAGAGTCGGTGCATTCCTTGCTAATTAAACACAGTCCTAGGCTGCCAGCCAATTACCCTTGCATCCCTCACAGTGCCACGTTTGCAAACCTCTGGTCAAATAAGGGATATGTGGAGCACTTGAAAGGTAAGTAAACTCAAATTCAAAGCCTTACTGCATACTAGATATAACCATAATGTTTTTCTTGTTTACTATTTTCAAGCAAAAGCAACAAAGGCCGTCTGGACTCTTAACTTCCCATTGCTTGCAGAGACTTAGAAAGCTCTGCCATGAACCCTTTGCCTCCAGGCTCTGGGACTGGCACATCCACAGCACCCCCAGCTCCCTCGAGCTGGTGATGTGGCAAACAGGAAGGGCAATAAAATGAGGTAGGGCAGTGCTGCAGTAACACCATGGAAAACTGCTGTACTTGCTGTGAGTGTAACATGGAGACTCCTGCAGTCAGTGCAGCTCTTTGTCAAAGTACAAAATGAGAATCTTATCTTTTCCAAAGCTTTCCTTGAAGCACTATACAGAGCTGCCTGTGTGCAAGCTTTATCTTCAGCTGCTCCTTTCCCAGTAGATAGGCAAAAGAGTGCAATCTGATTTCAGAGGCCAGGGCTACACTCTGCCTTCTGCTTTCAAACAGAGCTTTTCCTTAACACTATTAAAGCAAAGCCAGCTCATCTAAGAAATGGGGCTCTGCAGACAGTGGACTTTAGGAGTTTGGTGACAGTTCTTTCTCACTGAGGTTTGTTTTCTGGTCAGAGCCTAATCATGACTTTTCCAGAGGTACAGAACATACACATAATTCAGCAAGGCAGCTGGCAGTGGCCCTATCCTTCCAAAATCCAGTGATGAGGATTTACAAGCTTGGTAAAAATCCTCATTTTGTGATTACTCTGCAACCAAGAAAGCAGCTGGGAATGATTCTGTCACTACCAGGTCTTCCCACACATCCTGCTTCATCTTAATTTTTATTCATTGGGACATGCAAATTTCCTGTGACATGGGCTGGAAACTGCTTCTATTGCATTTCCAAAAAACATCAGAGGATTTCAGCATCAGTCACTGTGTCACACAGGCCATAAAACAAATTTTCATGGACAATAGTGGAAAAAAATCCTGAACCAAGAACTAGCACAACAAACATACAGAAAAACTCAGTTCTCCCTCTGGAAACACTATTGTTTATTGTTGTCAAGGTCAATGAAACTGTAAGCAAACTGTTTCAGCAAGCCCCACAGATTTATGTGTGCGAATATTCTGCATTGTTAGTGCAGAAATATTTTAAGAACAGTTAAAATCAGAAGTAGTCAGGCCTCAAATACAGCAGCTGAACAAAAACCCTGTTGGCTTCAATGGCATTGAGGCCAATCTGCTGCCTCTCCAAAAGAGTCCCTTACTTTTTGCATCTTGGGAGAGAGGCACAAACAGGTCAATTTTCGCAAACACAGTGAAGAAAGTATTAATTTCTGGCCTCAAAGGCTAGGGACTCTTTGCCACTCCCTCAAGGGGACCCAAACTTTATCCAGTTCCTTAAGCCATCCCAAATGCCTTCTCCAGAATCCCGCAGACAAAGGAAAGAAAGTCTCGTAAAAACCAAGTATCGCCATGCTGGAAGAAGCTCTCCAGATGAGCCCAGATCTGGTCTAGGATCATAACAAATTTAAACACTTATACCAGCCATGGTTATGGGCATGTCATATGCCTCTTGTAATAATTATTAGTTTATGTGAAAATGGAGCCTTTTTTATCTCAGCAAAAACTAAAGCAAGGAGCATAACCAACCAGCAAGACTGAGCAACAGAGACATTCTCCTGTTACTTGTGTAGTTGCCAATATTTTAGTTTAGTGACAAATAATAGTCCCGACTGTTGACAGTCATATAAACCAACTCACATCCAAAATGCTTCACATGGTGTCAGTGTTTTATTCTCATTCACTGAGGAAGAAATCAGCGTCTAATCAGTAGGAGCAAAAGGCATTTTTGTCATTAAGAATCACCTTGACTGCTCCATGCCTCCTTTTCCTTGCTCTCCAGCAGAATTTTGACTATTGGTAACAAGTTTGGTTTGGGTTTGGTTTTTTTTTAAATTGTACGCTTTCTGCCTTTTAAATCTAAGGTAACATTTTCAGTCTGGTCTTAAATGACTTAGGGCAATACAGGGAATAAAAGGCAGAAATGAGAGCAGAACCTCCATTTCCTTACTTAAAGTTATGAGCTTCACCACTCTCCAGTGCTGTCTCCCTCACTGAAATAGTAGGGTATAAATGCAGGCGGTTCTGGTGTTCAGATTATATGATCCCAGCCCTTCTCTTTTGTTGTTGCTCGTTCATCCTTTTTATGTAACTGTTGCCTTAGCTGTGAAACCCATAAAGGTCAACTTCACTCTAAATTGTATCATTGGGAAGAGTTATCAAAATTGTGGGCAAAACATACAAGGTTGCCATGCATTTTCTTGATTTTTTGGAGAAAGTATGTTGGTAACTTTATTCTAAATGCAACTGCTTTCGTGAAAATATTTCTGCAATCACATTTACTACCTAAGATTGGGCCTGCAATAGGAGGAAGCTGTAAGTAAATGGCACAGTCTTGCTAATGACTGTGTAGAGGGCAGAAATAAGGTCAGACAGCAGTGCTGTTGTTTTCAATAAATTACATGGATCTAATTTTTATCTCCCATTGCTATAATTTCAGTGGTATTACTTTATCGACTTTTATCCTAACATAATCCAAAGTATCCCAACTGTACATTGTTTCTCTTAGTAAAATATTTCTTGTGAGTGTAATAAGACTTGGGCGAATTTATCAGTATTACTACAAAAAGTACAAAGAAACTAAAAATAAGAATACACCAACTGCAATATGTATGTGATCTATACTGAACTGTGCTATTACTTTTATATTGGAGAAAAACTGCACTAGGCCAGGAGTTGTATGAGAATCTGTGCTTCACTTATGCTGGGAACACCCTTCCCAGCTACACCCCACTTTTACTGTAATGAAATGCTTAAAGCAATCAATAATTTTCTCAAAATTTCATTCTAGAGGAAAACTTCTGAGATCATCTGGTGTCTTGTTTTAATGTTTTCTCTCCAAAATATTTTTCCTGTGACGAGTAGCACAATGCCTATGAGCAGGGGGTACACCATGCTGCAGTTCAGGGGATTCTAAATTACAGGCCATGTTTCAGTCTAACCATCACACCTTTATTTTCTGAACGCTGCAATTTTACCCAAACTAACAAATTAAACTTCACAAAACTGGTGAAAGACATCCCTACTTCCAGCATTCATGGTGCTGTTTTGTGCTTTCTTCCACTCCTCTCTGGAGTGAGGTGGGTGCAGTCCTGCAAGGAGAACATGGCAGGAAGGCTGTTTTGGGGCTTGCTCTCCACGCAGGTTTGTAGCTCTGGCTGGTGTCACTTGCTGTCCCCACTCTTGCTTCCAAGCTGGTGCTGGCGTCTGGCTGGGCTGTGCTGCTTGGGCACAGCTGAGGGGGAGGTGGGAAGCAGCACGTGGGAATTGCAGCGGGAGAGTGAAGGGGGCCCTGTGGAAGGTAGCGGGAGAGCTGGTGGTGGCACGGTGGGCAGTGCCCACAGAAACATCCCTGAGGCTCCACAGCACCCGTTGAGCAGAGCCTGGCTCTGAGCGTGGCAGAACATTTTGAAAGAAAGGTTACAAACTTCGAACAAAGATTATGTCCCCACCAGGTTGTGGCCAGGTGTAATTTAGACCCATTACAACAAGCCATCACCCCTGAGCTGAGCCATCCCTTGGGCTGCAGTCAGACCATGTAGGCGCTGCAGGTCTGCTGTGAAACCCCAGGTTATGCAGCAATTCTCCTACCAGTGCCAAAGGAAATCTGGAAACATCATTGCTACCCTTGTCCTCACTGACATTTTCATGACTTTCAAGAGGGAGACTGGGGGGAAAAAGGCAAATTAATTTAAAATGAATTTTGTTATGTTTGCATTTCAGAATAAATGTAAATTTGGACCAGAACTGATGTGGAATGAGACTTACAAATGTGTTGGTACAAGGCTCCACGTGAGGTAGTCACAGAAGATTGTTACAATGACTGATACCATAATTTAGCTTTTTTTATGCAGTTTAAATGAGCACTCAATTCTGTACCCTTTAATCACAAAGTGGCATTTCATCTCAGGAGTAGCCAGCTGTAGTTCAGTAAGAGAAAGGCTGCCCAACAGGAATAGGCAAAGTAGGCTGAGGCCTCCAAAAGAACACAGATCAAAAACATTATTTGAAAAATGAAATATTAATATGGGCAAGGTTTCCAACTAAATGTTTCCTTTGGTATTTGTTCAAGTGAATGTTATACCTCTAGTGGCAGCAGAAGTGAATTATTTAGCATAGTAACGATGGAAAATTCAGACTACAGTTAAGAAGTTTCTACATCTTGGCTATAGGTATGTACATACAAAATAGGCGTCATTTTTGAAAAATGAAATCTTAAATCTTCCTGTCACTAATTCACACTGCTCAGAGCCTGAAAGTGGAGCAAGAGAGGATGAGCAGGCCTTTCCAAGTTAAATATGGTGATTTGTCCAAGTAAAATGACAGAACTCTGGCTTCCACACAGAATTGGGATGTGGCCATGGCTGGTGCTGAAGTGACCGTGTCTGGCCACTACCTCCCCTCAAGGGAGAGCTTGTTACAAAAATGCTAGTGTACAGCCTGTCTCTACAGGCATGAGGGAAGGCAAAGTGCACACTCTAGCTGTTCCAAGAGAGAGGCACACAGCAGGCCTGGATTAGGCTGCGACAGTACTGGGAGTCAGGCTGTGGACATGTGTCTCCTCCTAAATCCAGCTCTGTTGACAGCACAGTCCTCCCCCAGTCTGCCCAGAGGCTGGTGAGCATTAGGTTACCACCCCTCTGATCTGGATATACTTGTTTGAACACTCCCTAATCTATTTCGGTGAAAATCAGCTGGGCCAGCAAACCCTTATTACTTAAAATGTTAGGCCATGGTTGCACAGAGGTTTTTTCTACCATGCAAAGCAAGCTCCAGCTATTTCTACTCCCTTTCTTTGGCTCTGCATTCCCCACCCCACAGGTCTATGCCCTATTTTGTCTATTTTTATAAACCTAAGTAGTTGTTGGGTTTTTTTTTTTTAAATTGGATTCCCCCAACACTTCTCCTTCACTTAACTAAATGTTATAGTCTGTGCCAACACACCAGAGGAGATGGTGAGGGGTTGGAAAAAATCACCAGAAGGTTCCCTGCATCAAATCTGTCTTCAGAGTAAAGGTCTTGAGGAAACCATGGTCTGACACTCCCTATTCATCTTCTGGGTTTGGCCTTTGGTAAACTACATGACTCTGGTTATTTCACAATGACAGGAACAATGATCTTAACCTCTTCTTAGTGTGACCTCCTCCAGATCCACCAAACTCAGCAGAATTGCCACAGTCAAAGGGGGTTTTGGTCTGGGCCTTCACATAAGTAATTCAGGCTGTTCATGAGTGGTACCCTCCCATACACAGTTCGGAATATGCCCAAGGCAGATTGCTTCTAATGCCTGGAGTCAAAGGGGCCACTGTAATACCAGATGGAGAAATAAATCCTAACCACTGTGTGTGCAAATCAGGCACAGGTAGGATCTGCGTGTCCTCTTTGAGCCAGAGTAGGTAGATTATCCGCACTCTAAGCTTCTCAATCATTGGCGGCAGCAAAGCCCAAATCCAGAAGCATTTTGAATTTCCAGGTCAGAGATCAACTCCAGCCCAGTTGCCTCCTAGGTCTCTTTCTTCTGCAGCGTGTTTGCAACATGTCAAAGGCTGCACAAACTAAACACAAGATCATCTGCTTAGCAGCAACAGCAGGTCCTTGTCCTCAACTTCTAGCCTTTTAAAATCCCTTGTCTTGGTTCTGCTGACCATACTACAGAATGAGTTCAGCAGGAAGGACAAGTGCTCTCCAGAGTAATTCCCAGCAGAACTCCACGAGGAAGCCTGGAGCCAGCCTTGGCGCCATGCTCAAGAAACAGAGTGCACAGTGTGGAGAGCCTTTCAGAGAGCAGCTGGGATCAGAGAGGAAAGGACAAATGGTACCTGTGGTCAGCTTTTAACGACAAATCCAAATATCAGAACAGGCGTTTGCTGAGGCGATAGCAAAGTTGTCAGTGAGGCTGCCCTGCCTCCCCTACCTACAGCTGCACAAAGACTCAGTAAGTCACACACAGAGAACGCTTGAGCAGTGGAGGTGCAAAATGGAGTGTATTAACTGAAGCTTTTAATAAGATTTTGATAACAATGATTTTTATGTTAATCTCCAAAGAGTTTGCTTTTGTAACATATAACTGATAAGCATATAATCTAGTTTTAATTTAATCTCTGCAGGTGTTTCCCAATGGTAAATGTTAAATTTCTATTGCTTCCTTAGGCAGTAATAATAGGGGAAATGTCTGTAGGGCTCCCATCATCTATTTGTATGCAGATAGCATCATATTTTATAATAGTTGTAAATCTGACAGGATAGACTCTTACTGTTGAGATGATATTATAAATATGTGTCAACACTGAATAAACATCTCTGAAAGGAAAATAAAATTGAGGTGTTATTAGAGGTCTAATGAAACAACCATAGCTGCTTATTTATAAGAGATGTATGCATATATCCTTGGAAAAAAGTAGAGCCCATGCTGACTTTGCAGCTTTGTGATGAGCAGGACATGGAGATTCTCAGCAGAGTCCTGCAGACAATGCAGAAATAGATCCTACACTTCATAAAGATGATGACTGCCTATAAACCTCTAAATGTTTGTTCTCTCTGAGGTTTCAAAATTATTATAAATTCCACGGTGTCTAAGACTCAATTATGGCTTCTTTCATACAGCTTAGGAGCACAGCATGTTGGGACCTCCCACACGAAGAACCGTAAGACACCAAGTACAAGGAAGTGAATCCTGATGCCTGTCTGAAGTGTAAAGCATTTTGGGCAAAATTCACTCAGTACCAAACCCAAGAGGAACTTGATCCCTTAGATCTTACACTTAGTCTTATTCACTGAGCGTGCATGAAACCTGTCCTTGTTTACATTTAGTATTTTAAAGACAGTGACATTTTAGGATGTATTTTCCTGAAATAACTTTATCTGTTCTGCATCAAATGTGGCTCTCTGGCATGCTGTGCTCACCATGCCCATAGGCACATTTCAGAGACCCAGCAGCACAGGCAGAGAGTTGAGCTAAAACATTCCTAAGATGGAACTGGCTTGGCTCCTGCCAGTGGGGAACATGGGCAGAGAGAGCTTCAAGCTGTCTTTAACTGCCCTGTATAGGCATGTCCTGAAAGGGATTACACTTTAACAGAAGTCTAGATATTTCCTCAATGGTGCTTAGATATGTGGCTCCCAAGGCCCACATCATTAGTCATAAAAACAAAGTGTCTAACCTCTGACACAAAAAATGCACACGAGTACGTCTAAGTCCCCAGTGACAGGGAATAGGAATACAGCTTGCTGCCACCGGAGGGGGGAAATTTGAAAACCTGCCACATAAGCAAGTTAAAACCAAAACGATTTTGGTGGTGAATTAAAGTTACAAGAACAACTTGGACAATTTAGGTTGAAAAATTCTTGCTTCTGTTGTAAGTCAGAACATGTATGCTGCTTTAAGGTGGTAGTTTAAATGCAGTACTGTCTCTTCTGCTAGTCTTTAAAAGTGAAAAAAAATCTGTTACGGAGACTTTTTAATAAATTGGTATTAATTAGAAAGAAAACTCCAATCATTTTCTACAGAAAGACAACATGAGTGCAAATCGCAAGGCAGATACGTCACTCCCTTTCCTGAGCTACCTCAAAGCCAAAGAGGATCTGCCACATTGTGCCATGGAGAAGGGAATTGTCAAGAAAAACAAAACATCACATTAAGAATATTCACTAGTAAGAATTAAATGCATTACGAGTTATTGGTAAGATTCAAATATATCAAATATTTCATTCTCTCCTATCTGCTCACTTGTTGTTTCATATCAGACTTTGTAAACATACAATTTAATCTGGGTGACTTCAGACTGAGGATTCATTAAAGGAGGCCCCTCATGAAGGGTTTGCAGACAGCCTCTGCAACTGCTCAGGCCAGCACACATGGGCCAAACTTCCAGGCCCACTGGGTTAGTGGTGAACACAGAACTGAAGTATGGTACCCTCTGTTTATAAATGCTACACCATGTCCTTATGCCATGGCAGATAAAGTGGAATATATTGCTAATCAAGTGTGTAAAATTACAGGAATCAGGCATAATGCTGTGTTTCTCACAACTTAAGAAAATATCCATGATAAATGAGTAGTGAATCTCCCATATGAAGTATTTAAACAGATGGATAATCACCACAGCATCCAAAACCACCACAGAGGCATGCAGGAGCATTTCATCTCTGCACACTCCACTGTCAGGTTTCATGCTGTAAGGAGGCAATATTTTATGTAACAGAAGACTTAGCCAATGCTTTTAGGTAACTCACAGCAGTTTCTAAGGTAGGTAAAAAATCAGAGGACCAAATATAAGCTGCAGGAACAACATTTTTTTACACCTTGAATCACACTTAAGGTGACCTGACAAACTTGTTGCAGATTTTTTGCTGCATCTTATGTCTCTGCTCCTTTGCATTTGCATTTCTGTTGTCTCCTTCATCCACATTTTCTCCTCTCATCTTTTCCCTGCTCTACCAGCATCATAACAAGGAATGTAACCTCAATCTGCCTCTGATCCCAGAAATAATTCATTATTCAGGCAGAATAAAGCAGCCCAAAAAGGAGAAAGCAAAAGAAACAATGGCCTAACCATAAAGGAGAGAACTTCCCACAGATCTGAGATACTCCCAGTTACTGCCACACAAGGCAGCAGTCTCCATCTCCCCCGGCGCAGCTAAGCAGCCTTCCCAGAGCACCCGGCACTGGGCACCCCGCGCTCACCCTCTCCATCGTTTTCAATTCCCCGGAGGCAGTGAGCCTGGTTGCGAGGCACGGGAAGAGCAGCGAGCCGGTACCAAGCCAGGCTGTCCGTGTGCCCCAAACTAAACAGCTCTGGGATGTTTCAGCATATGTCAGTGCTGGTTCAACAGCCGTGGCACATACGTACCTTTAGGAATGTCTAGGATGGGCAGAGTCTCTCCCAAGGGCAAGTTACTGCACAATTGTCAGGGACAGGGCTGTGTGCTCTCCGAGGCATCAGCATCAGCAGCAAGGACAGAACACTGCTGGGTCCTACTCGCACGCATACAAGTTTTCACATTTAATTGGAGTTAACGCAGGGCATTTAAAAATCACAAAATAACCTGGACACTAGCTGTAGTGATTGATGGGTGGGAGAGGAAGGAGACCAGCACAATTCCTGATTTTCAACAGGTGGATGCAAACCTTATAAAATGTGTGACAGAAAAAAGTTGTAACCTGGGAAACTTACAGAGGCAGGCATAAAGCCTCCTTTTAGAGAGTCTGAACTTTGTAAATTAACTGGATGAACTGGAAAATAGCAATTTGTCTAATTAATGTGCTTTTAAGTCTAGCCATTTTAGATTATGTTTTTATTTGGTCATTCTGTTTGTTAATAATTTGAATATCTCTGAAGCATGTTTATGTCTGCTGCTTCTCCTGAGACAGGTTTCCAAAATCAGGAACACCCTCCATGGGATTAACACTCAGTAAAATCATAATAATTTCTGAACGTATCCTGAAAGGCTCTAGTCTGATAATCTTTTTAAAAACAAGAATTCCAGTTTATTTTTAAACATGTCAAAATCTGAACTGATTTACACTTATCAAGAAACAAAATATTTTTGCCAGTTTTCACTGCATACATTTTCAGAAATTGTGACAAGATTATAATTTCTATATATAATAATTTAACAATATTATGTAATTTGTGGCTGTAAGACTGAACTTCTTAATTAACCATTAGATCTGCAGAAAAAGGTAAGTGCTAATACACACATCTTGCCTAAGTTAGAAAATGTATTTTTTAGAATTTCTTTATTTTAATGTCTCCCATGGCTTTAAATAGACAAAATATGTTACTTCCTGTTCTGGATTGTTTCACGATGTTATTCGTGGCTGCTGTGTTTATTTCACCACGAATGTGTATTCATTTCACTGAGGGGTAAAGCTTGGTAATGGGTAAAAGATTTTGCAATCCTGTACTGTGTGGCTCAATATAAACCTTAATTATCCACCTGACTTGCAACAAAAACATTTTGTGCATTAAAGATCTTGTAGTTTGGGATGATACTGGGTGGTGATTACACATGGATTTGTTTGTATTATCCAGAGGGGAAGTTGGGGGGAAAAAAACCCTAGGGAAGATGATATAGTGGATAATGCATAATATGAGCTGAAGTCCACAAACAGTCTAATTGAATGAAAGCACATTGAGTAAATAAGAGGAATAAAGAACAAAGGCAACAGCATGGAAGTGTTTACAGGGACAGTGTGTCCCATTTAAGCCGTGCTGTTGGATGATCAGACAGTCACGCCTGTATGTTCGGCTCACTAGTAATTCTATTCTGATTCAGCCCGGGGGTGACACTTCGCCGAGCCTTCCACCGGGGGACCTGCCAGCGATGGGCGGCATCGAGGTGAGCCTGAGCTGCTCTGGGGCCCCGCAGGGCAGAACACACGGTGGCCCTGAGCGCAGCGGGAGCCGGGAGAGGGGCAGGAACGCCTCTGGGACGGGGTCAGACATCGGGAAGCCTGAGACGAGATGAAGTATTATTGAAAAACACCTCCCCGCAGGTGAGGGGCGCCGGGCCGGCGGCACAAGCCCCGCTGTCCGGGGAGCCGTGGGTGCTGCGGGGCTGCCCGGGGG
>WEIT01012691.1:101084-126425 GCA_013389985.1 Dryoscopus gambensis | reverse complement strand
GATGGAGACAAAGCACCATGTTACATTTTGGTTTGCATCTCTGCTTAGATCTTAATTTGCAGCCATGGTAATAGCAGGGTAAATTAGTTGTTGTAAGTGTTTTTGACCAGATTTGAGTTGATACCTATTGCACACAGGCCCCTACATGCTAATTTCAGCTTTATTTGATGATGGGCCAACAACAGTCATCTGCCAAAAAATCTGAGTAGAATGTGCTGGTTTTTACTCTTGCACTGCAATAGTTACTCTACTGCAGAATGTGTTTCTCCCTCCATCCCCCATGAGCTGTTTTTTAAGGCTTCATTCTCAGTACCTGTTTAATAAGCAGTTGATACGTGCAGTGGTAAGTTGTTGTAAACCCTGTCTGAGACCACTGCCATCCACAGTTCTTCCTGATTTGTAACTTGCTCATGCATTAGCCAGCATAGATGAGTTGCACATTTAATTTGTTATGACTATTTCTCTATAACTATTTCAGATTTGAAGAACAGTCACACTAAACTCAATTCTCCTGTCCCACTACCTGGCAGAAATGAGGATTTAAAGGAAAAGAGCTAGGCAGCATCAAACTGATAGCTAGAGGTGAGGTAGTGATGGGGAAAGATGCAAGTTCTTGATGGTTCATGCACACTGCTGACTCACAAAGGTCCATCTGCTGAAGTGGTTTGAAATCTCACTTGTGGCTCTTTGCCCAAACTGATGCTGATGGATTCTCAGATCAGGACCTTGCAGTAATCCTCACTTTGTTTTTATCTCTGCTTTTGAAAATTATTCCAGGTTCTGCTGGTGCGAGCAGTTTTAAGCCCTTTGACTTTATACATTTGCAACAACTGAACCTGTTTCTTGATTTGCTATGAAGTTTTGACAGGTTTTGACTTCTTTGCTGGCAGCATTTTTAGTGTTCATGGACAGAGTCTTTTGTGTGCAACTCTTGCTCATGTAGAAAGTCAATTGCTCTTGAGAAGTTGAGACCACTTTCTTCCACAAGGAAGTACAACTGGATTGTGGAGCATTTAATTGGCAAAGGTTGTTATTCCACACCAGCAGGACTATATGATATTTGAGAAGTATTTGTTTAACAGAAATGAGTTAAACCCTTTATTGTCTGGAAGTCCCCGTACAAGTGGTACAGGCTGTTCTCCAGAAGCCTCTGCTATTCCTCTGTCATGATGGAATTGATCCAAGCTAAGGATCCAGCAGTTGTGGGAGCACTGGTTGTCTGAACCAATACAGACCTTAATAAATAGCTGAGCTGTAGTTCCTCTTTAAGGGATAAATTGCTGATGTAATGGAAGGCAGCGTTGCAGCTCTGTTCTGTTGTGCTTCTGCATTCACCATCTTCATAAAGTAGCCAAGTTCCATCAGTATGGAGTGGCAGGACATAAAATAGTCTCAGAAATGTCTTTATCCATAGTGAGATCTGTAGGCTTTAGCCGAGCTCTCTGAAGTGAAAGGCTGTTACAGTGACATCATATGAGCCTTCAAGAAGGTGAGATTGCCCAAGAACTGATAAATTGTTATTTTGATGTTACATAAGGGTAGAATTCAGGGAGCCCTTATGTTCTTCCCTTACCTTGTGCAGTATAACTCATGGCTAAGAACTGCAGATTTGCACTTTTTCCTATTTTAGCACATAATTAAAATGAACTTTTCAGTGTGTCATGAGTAAGTTTATTAGCCCCTATTTCCTGTTTTCATCTGGTTTTAATTGTTTTTAACCTCTATCAGAGCAGTTCTTTTTTTCTTCCATCTTTAAAGGTCACAACAAAGAGTCTGTTGAAAGCTCCCTCTGCAGACTGACAAGGAAGCTTAACATCTTTGTCTAAAACTGATCTTTGATCAGTTATTATGCACAGAGCAGAAAAAAAGCCTTGGAGCCTTCAACTAATCTGCCTTACTGATGATTCAGCATTCGAATGACAGTGCCCATAACTGGCCCCCAAGAAAAATGGGGTTTGGATGCTAGCATTACATTTACCCAAGTCAAAACTTCAATGTTAAGATTTTCCAGTAGAGAGATCAGTAATTTCTATCTTCTTTGACATTCAGTTATTACATGCACCACACTTCAGCGTTGATTTTTGACTACATCAAAATTTGGAGCCATACTTCTAGTATTTAAGTGTCTATATAAATGCATTCTGCATGTATTTATGAACTTTTATCATATTTTATGGCCTGTGACAGGGTAAACTCTTTATTTTAAATGTTTTATTTCGAGTGAAATCAAAGTGTTTAGTTCTTAATTCTTGTCTTTCAGGTCTCATCACCATGGTTATTTTGAGAACATGAGCAATGAGTTCATAAGATGTCAAACACCTTATTGTATATTCACATCATGAATGTGGACTGCCTTTTACTCCCATTTGGCTCATTAAGATGCTAGCAAAACTGTTCAGTGATTTAAGATACCTTCAGAAGTGTAATATATTTTAACTGTGTATAATAAATGAAAGACTCAAAGCACTTTGCGGTGCTTCTGTAACAGACAGCTATGAAATGTTCAGTGATACCTGTGAAAATAATTTGAAAAAACTTTTATATCTATGCCTACTGTAAAAAATCCTTATTAAAACAACATTTGTTATTTTTAGTCTATGTTCACATCAGTGCGTGATCACTATAAAAGAAAACTGTCTTCTGTAAAAACGCTCATTTGGTTTGTGGTTGTACCTGCCAAGGCTGGCACATAACATTTCTGTATATACATACCAGAGGGGTGAGAGTCATGACTGATCATTGAAGAAAATGAAAAATTCCATCAGTGAAACTATGAAATAAACCATGAATTTTAGTCGAAGAAGTAATTCTCAAATTTCTTACTTCATCATTACCAATATATTGTTGAGCGCTCCTTTTCTTACATGGGGAAATAGTTTCTTGCAACAGCCATTTCACACCATAACTGTAGACAATAAAAGCAAGTTCTGTAATTAAATCCCTTCATTTCTTAGGGATGCATGGAAATGGCATTAACGGAAGCTGAACTCATACTAATACAAAATTCACTTTTTTTTCTATTTTAGAGACCAAATTAAGTGTAATGGCAAAGGCATTTCTCTACATCCCTCCCCCCCCCAGCTACCACAGGGACTTTTTTTTTAATCAGAAACTCCTGCTTAAATGCCAGTTTCATATTCAAGGTCAACATTAATCTTGTTTCATACAACAACAACAAGTATTTCCCTTCATTTGACATTTCATTGTTAATTCTAAAAGGGCAGCTATTACTGCATTGGATTCACACAGACAAATCTTTGTTTGTAAGAAGTCTATAGAGTATGCTCTGATATGAATAAAAAAGTTTGGAAATCAAACCTTCTTTCTCCCTGCATGTTGCGGGTCACTTTTCTACTTAATCATGGAAATACAAAGAAACTGTGCAAAAACCAGTTTCTTAAAAAAAAAAAAGAGAAAGAGAAGTTGAAAAAAGTTGTTAACCACTACATTTTCTCTTATATAATGCTACTTCAGTTTGATTCTTGGAAGAACTGGGATTGTGTCTTCTATCAGCATCAGATGATAAAGTCAAACATTAATATTCACTAAATAAAAAAAAAAATGAAAAAGATTCCCAGCTGCTTTAGAAGGCCGTGTGCCAGAGCGTGCTGCAGTCACAGCACTTCCCTCCAACCCTGAGCTTGTGGCTGGGACAGTGTTTTCCTGCCACTGCAGGGCTCTGTTCTTGTGGCTTCACTGTTCCTCAGTACCTACACTGTGAATTCTGATTTTCACGAGGTGGTTTAAGCTGCTGCTGTGTGGGGAAAGGTGAAGGAATAGAACAGAAGTTCTATTCTAGAATAGAACTATTCTAGAAGGGAGATAAAAACGCCATGTGGTACCTTATCTTAGCACCCAACAGCCAGGCTAAACGTTTTGTTGTGCCCAAGCTGATTAAAAAAGCCCAACACAAACCCTTTCCCCCCTATATCCTGGTGTTCCAGGCATGGACCAGGATCATGTTTTGCCAGGCAGTTGCAGAAGTACAGAAGTGACAAAATCTCACTTGTAGGAATTCAGAGTCGCTGTAACCAAGTCTGACACTTGCAGCTGCCTCAGTCCTGCAGGACAGCACATGCATGGAGAAGGGAGATCACAGGACGCAGATGCCAGCAGTCGTTTTCAAGGAATCTAAAGAGAAACAATTGGTTTAGAAAAACACTTTGACCAAAGAAATCAAGAACAAAAACTTATTGTCAGCCAAAAAGACTAAAAACATTGGACCACTTCTTTGTCAAGGCAAGCGAGACGCAATACACGGAAAAAAAAAAAAGATTAAATGTACAGAATAAGTCAGCAGATGCAGATAAAACTGGTGCTTGGGTGAAATAAGGATGACAAGTGTGAATTCTGACTTCTTTCTCCTTCAGGGAGATTGCAGCACACTGCAGAATCACAGATTTATCCCAGTTGGGACAAGAAGACCTAAGGACAGTTTCAGTTCAGCACTGAGGGAGAATATATCGAATTATGTTACAGCATAGTCATAGCAGGGCACCAGTAAAATTCTACCTGGTGGATACACAGGATTTGTACGATATTTCCTGATTTTATATATATTTATGTGCATGCACATATCTCTAGTACTCACATACTAGAGTTGCAGGAAACACTGAATGCCTTTGGAAATAAGACCCGAGACAGCGAATATACCTCTTAGAAACACCAGGAAAAACAGTTAAGTGTTCACGTCATTTCCCATTCCTGACTCCTAACACAAACAAACAGTCAGTTCCTTGCAATGGGCAAATATTTTCAGCAGACAGTTGGGAGGGCTTTGAGATCATCCAGCAGAAACAATCCTGGTGTTTACCCAGCACTTGCTATGGCACCGATAGCGCAGACGAGCCGTGCTGGCAGCAGGAAGTGGGAACGCTGCCGAGATCGCTTTGGGGAGCGTCACTCCCAGTCGCTGTAGGCTTGGTTCATGATCTTCTCTAGGTGTTTGCACTTGTCTGGATCAGAAAATCCTGAGATGATCCTGTTTCTCTAGAGGAGTGAATCACAGAGTGCTTGAAACTTTAGTAGACCCAGTGCACTGTTCCAGAGCTCCAGGGGCAGACGGGGCTCTCAGGGAATCAGTAAATTGCACCAGGAATCATAGCTGATGATGCAGCCCCAGCGAGCAGGTCCGGCACCCTCACATGGCCATCACCTGGAAGCAAATCAGTCCCTGCAAAGAGAAAAGCTGAGCTGCTGCTGCTGACATGTCTCAACACATGCCCCAGGAAGACAATGGAGCATTGCTGTCAGATGGCAACAGTCACTGCTCTTGAAACAGCTCCACACGGACATTTGCAGCAGCTCCAAGAGGAGCCCATGCACAGAACTGTGCCTTCAACAAAAAAAGCAGAGAAATCCTGCAATCAGCTAATTAAGAGCTGTCAAAGCCAATCATAAGCTATTTCATCTTATGCTCCTATGTACAAGTATCTGATAACCGACAAGCCTAAACTGGAAAGAGGCTGCCAAATAGGTTTGGCAATAAATCATTGTATTTTAGTCCTCGTTTGTCAATGTACATTTAAGATACCTTGCTTTCCTTGCAATAGCTTTCCTTATAAATGCCAAGTTCCATTGCCCCTTTCCTTTGTTAGGAGTGTGAATCTCACACTTCAGACTTACACTCAGGACAACATCAAATTTAAAGATCAGGTCTTAAAAAAACCCTTGTACAGGAGGCCTTAAAAACCCCCAAAACCTTGAATCATCTCTGCCAGGTGGGCATTTGAGTTGCTGGATCAGAGCAGCTCAGGTGCTTTGCCCTCTGGCCTTGCAGCATAAGCCCCTCTGGGCATAGAAAAGAAGGGAACACACCGCCCTTCAAAGCAGGCAGGGCTGAGCAATGCTGGTATTGACCCTCCTGCCAGCTGTGTACAGAGAGAGGGACCAAGTGGCTATGGAAAACAGATCCCTCCTGTGTCCCTGGGAAACAGGGCACTCACCTGCTTGCTGCAGTGTAGGGAAGGCACTATCTCCCACTAGAGCAGAGAAACAGGCAACGTTAATAGTGCTGGAGTCCCTTTTCTGTAGGCATAATGTGCTGCCAGAGGAAATTAAATTAAGACTGAAACTACTGAAGGAGAGTGAAGTTCACTGCTGCCAGCAGCCCATCACTCACTTGTTACTGCCCCACAGGAGCTGGTGAGGATTGGGAAACCATTGCCACACAGTCAGCAAGAGCCATTTACAGATAACGACCTCAGTGAAAGGAGCCTGGAGAACAAGTGCATCCTCCAAAAAGGAGGAGGAAGGAACACAGGCAGGCAACACTTGCACCATCCCAACTAAAGCCGAGTAAGGGCATACACTCACTTCTGGGTGTGTTTTTGTCTTCTATAGCTCTCCTCTGAATGCTAATGAGCTGTTTAGTTTGGATAATGTTGCAGCTAATGCACATAAGCTCCTGGAAATCTGCAAAGCTGTATGACCATGCTGACAATATAATGTGGAATTACATGCAGGCAAAGCGACCACACTGGTCTTCAAAACAGCAGAGACTGCAAAGAAATAATTTAAGCAAGAGCACAACCACAATTACAGCTATGGGTGTCTCCTCACTGTGAGAAAAAAGGCTGGTAAGAAGGTTTACCTAAGTAACAGGTGCCCTGTAATGGAACTTAAATGCATGTTTCCAGTTAAAAAAACCAACCTAGCAATAAAATTTTCAATAGCAAAATATGATTTACAGTAAAAAAATGAGTGTTCTTGTCTAGAAAACTGCACACTCAGTGGCTCAAGGTATGAACATCAAGGCATTAGATGAGCATTTCCTTTGACAAAAAAACACCATCAAGAGACAAATAAAACTGCAGTAGGGCTCTGGAAACCCGTGTTCCATCAACATAACCAAACCCATTAGCGCCTTTCCCTCAAGAATCTGCTAGGAATCTCCACAATCCAAACAGACTGCTGAAGTGAATGAACTTAAAATGAAAGGATGTTGATGTATTTTTAGCAGGAAGCTTCTTCCAGTGATTTCAGTGCCAGCTTTATTTAAACTGGCTTGAAAGACAACACAGTACCTAATTTCCGTGCCACAAACCCTGATGTGCGCTATGCACATCATGTTTGATTTTTCTCCACACAAGGACAAAAAAGTAACCAGGAAAGCCACATTTCCAAAGATTAGTCCCTGCAGCAAAACCTACTTCCTCTTGAGCAGCTCTTCCTACCTCGGTTGACATCCAACAAAGTTCTAAACATTTACATACAATTATTTGTCATGGAAGAAAATCTTAAAATAGCAAACATTTTCTAAGGCTCTTATGAAGCAAATAAAAGAATAAGAAACCAAACAAATAGAAGAATTTTAGATTTGATAAATGCCAGATTTGTCTGAAGAATCTTTGTGACATCTCACCAGTTCCTTGAGAGACACAGGGGAGCCAGCACGAAGGTGTGTTGAGGCTGTGTTTGGTTTTGGTTTAAATGCACCCGACTCCTCCTCCCTTCTGAAATATCTGCTCCCGAGCCAGCTACTGAAAGTCAAACAAGGTTATTCTCCTTCAGTGGTTTATTTTTTTTGCCTCCTCTCTTGTGCTTTTACCACAAAGCCCCAGTGGTGGAAGCAGTCTCAGCGTGTGTGTGAGGTCTGGGTCTTTGGGAGGCAGGGTATTTGCCTTTAGTGCTCCATGCCAGAGGAAAGGCATCTCCTGAGCAAGGTCTGGGCCAGCTGGCAACTGCTCTCAAGTTTATCAAACAAGGATGCTACCACCAGATTGCAGAAATGGGAAGGCTCCAATGGTACATGTGAAACAATCACCCTAGAAAATGAACCTGAGGTGACAATTTTTGCACCCAGTTATTGAAAAGGATTCTTGCCAAGCACTCCTCTCTGTGTCAAGCAAGGTTTCAATTGCTGTACTGTAGCTGTAAACATTCAGTAGCATTTACAAATATTTTAACTTGTTGCTTCCAGGAAAAGAGGATCAACTTAAACTCCATCTGCCTGTTGGTGATGAGAAAGATTGCTTAAAACAGGATAGGAAGAGCTCACAGAGTTTAATTATGACTCCTGAAGCTCTCTATTTTAAGTAAATGAGTTACGACTCTAACATATGCAAGAATACAACAGCATAAAGTGAACATTTCTGAAATGATGACTGCTAAGGGACGCACAAGCTGTTCTCAAGCTCATGGAGTGCTGGAGGTCCCTCCAGTCACTTCATTGGCAAATCATTGCACAATAGCAAACTCACAAACTGGAGGACTGAGAGTCCTGGAGACTTCCAGGACTGATACTGGAACCACAGCACATATCTATAAATGGAAATATCTGTCTCACCAGACTTTGGAGACTAGTTTTGTTTCTGTGGGTTGGTGATCATTTACTCTCAAGTTTTCTGAAAAAAGGTAAAAAGAAAGAATTTAGGATTAAGTTCTTACCCTGATCTCAGGAGGGCCTTGGGCAGCTGCTCAGCTGAGTATTCAGGTCACCCATCTCGCTGGCAAGACACAGAAGACCCTGCAAATCAATATAGCTGAGCCACAGGTTCATTTTTCCTGGCATTTGTACTTCTCTTCCAGAGGTAAGTATCTATCCCTCTGCTAAATGCAGCAACCACCAAAGGGCTCTTTCCAAAAATACAGCCCCCTGAACACTGACGTTCCCTCAGCAAATGTGTCGCTCTGGAGAAAGTGGAAGAAAAACACCCATCAAATGTTAAGGAAGACACAGTGGCCCAAGATCTGATTTAACTGCCAAAAAATCCTGCAGGATAATTTTGAACCAGACCAAGCAAGTGCTAAACACAAGTGTGACTTTTGGAAGGTGCCATTCATGGCATAATCCCAGAGAGAAGC
Source organism: Dryoscopus gambensis (assembly GCA_013389985.1). Taxonomy (NCBI): domain Eukaryota; kingdom Metazoa; phylum Chordata; class Aves; order Passeriformes; family Malaconotidae; genus Dryoscopus; species Dryoscopus gambensis. The sequence continues at coordinate 117,620 of WEIT01012691.1, read as the reverse complement.
AGAGGCAGTATTAAAAGCATGAGTTACTGGACAAGTACAGGGTTGATTATCTGCATTGTATAACATCCTGATTCCCTGCATCCGGATACATATTCTGGAGCATAATTTGGTTCCAAAATTTTTCATTTCAGTGGAAAAAAACCCTGTATGTGTCTCCAGACTCCAGGCTGCGAAACTGCAGCTTATTGGTGGAGATAAAACATTGAGATGCTTTTCCACAACTTCAAAGCAATTTCTGTTTTGCAAAAGCAGGGAAAGGAATGAATACAGATAAATAACTATTTCACTCTCCTCCAACAGCATTAATTGGCCCAGAGAGGCTGTGGACTCCTCATCTGGCACTGTTCAAGGCCGGGTTGGATGGGCCTTGGAGCAACCTGGTCTGGTGGAAGGTGTCCCTGCTTATGGTGGGGGTGGAATGAGATGGTTTTAAAGGTCCCTTTCAACCCAACCCATTCCATAATTCTATAATTAACAGCCCTATTAAAGCAAAACACAGACTCCCAACGTTTTCCCAAGGGTTAAGACCCTCAGTACTTTCCACCAGCCAGCAGTAGCTTCTGTCTTCCGAACTTTCACCACAACTTCCTCTAGGTATAAACTAGAGACACATGTAACTTGTATTCAAAAATGTTTGGGTTTATTCTTCTTTATTCCTAGAGTTGTCACAGACCTGCAAGACAGTGTTGCATGAGGAAAACAAGGTAAGTCTGCTGCAGATTTTAATACCTACTTGCACGTTAACTAGATGGGGTAGAAGTAAATTACAATAGACACTCTGATTTTAAAAGAAAGCATTTAATCCCAGATGAAAACAAGAGTATGGTTATCTAAAAAAAGTGCAAAACCAGGAAAACACATTTATTTTTCCATTTATTGGCACTTATTTGAAAAATAGCATTAAATATTCAACAGAAAAGAGACAAGTTGACCCACACTCAGCTATTAAACCCCCCTATACTGATGTGTCTTCTAACAAAGACTGGAAGAGACACCAGGAGGTTCATTCTTAAGAAATAAGCAAGATTTTTTTTTTTTTAAGAGTCTTGCTCTTGCCACAGAAGAGTGAACGCACAGCAACTCTTTGGCACAAACCTGAAACCGCAACCCCAAACTTTGCCTCAGCAGAGAGAGCAAACAGGGCCCAGCACTCCTGTGTGCATCTGCTCAGGGACAAAGGGCAGCTGGACTGAGGGAGGGACTGCAACCAGTAGGGTGGTTCTTACAATAATTTGAGAGGAATGATATCAGAAGTAAACCATGTCATATCTTAGCTAGAACAGAGTCAGACTATTAAATACATTCAATTTTCTCTTTACAATAAGGACACATAGAAATGGGTCACGGCCATCAGGTCACAAGGTCTTTGCACTCCAAGTAATCCCTTTCTCATTTTGATGGCTGCTGTCAGTCAAAGCTTCATCCTTTTGAATCTTTCACAGCAGAGTTCAGGGCAGGTTTTTCTCCTACCTGACAAAGTTTCCATACTCTTCTCACTTTATGACACACTACAAAGATTTAGCGTTTAAAAATAAAACATCTTGCTTCATTATTAACCTCTCTGGAGAAAAGGTTTGAAACCACACAGCACAGACACACAGACACGTACAAAGAGGGACTCATCTGGGGGAGTTCAGCTGCACAACCCCAGTGAGGGTGTCACTGCAAAATCCCAGACAGCTGTCCATAGGAGGGGGGGTCTGGAAATTCTTCCTCCTGATTGGGGAAATTCAGAGTCGAGATCAGGATGCCTCACCACACCAACTCTTCAAACATCTCAGATTACCAGATTCCAGGCTTCCAATCAGCATCTGAAGTTTTCAACAGCAGAAACAACTTGATGTCATTGTTTGAGGAAGCGACATCAGGAAATTAAAGACGGATTAAATACGTTTGATGGGCTCAGCCTGTAAAAAGGCATTCAAGATTCCTCACCGTATCTGTCATATATGAGGACAAATACCGACTGTTAAAATAATGCATTTCTGAAGTACTAAACACTAAAATCTTAGGATTTAATGTATTGTTCCAAATATTGTCACTATTTTTCCTTATTAAAAGACCTTTAACAGAGCATCTACCACTCCAATACATCATCTAAATGGGGAAGCATAAACCCCAGATACAAAACCCCAGAATAATGTTCCACACCTAATTTAGATTTAGTCATAACAGCAGTCATGATCATGAATAAAATCCAACATATAAATTTTACAATTCAGCAATTTGTTCTTTTCTGACATTCAAAGGAACACAGAATTGATTAAGAGCCAATCATAATAGAACACAATAATAATAACAATAATAAAAAAAAAATCCCCCCCACAATGTTCTCCCTTTTACATGAAGAGGAAAAAAATATAAATATCTAACACTCTGGGAATAGAAATAATTAGTAAGCTGCTTCATTGGTTTTAGGTTGAGGACAAATGTGAGTTATCTGCTCCTTCACAGGCAGGGAGGACACTGGGTGCTGGCAAGACAAGTCTTCCACAAGCAAGACACATGTACAGTTTTTGTAACTCATGGCAAGGAGATCACATCCACTGCAAACCAGCAGCTGCTGACTGATGTGAGCACCCAATGTGCCTGCAGCCTGAATGCTTCTGTATTGTAGTAAATGTCATACAAATCACTAGAAAGGTGAATTCCTCCTCAAGGAACTATTCTGGAAGTTTTCTAGAAGTAATGACATTGCTGGTAGTTCCTATGAGGAACAGAATGGGTTACACGCAACAGAAAGTCTGGGCAATATCCCGCCTGTTTCCTGGTGTCCATCAGCAGATTCCTGCTTCTCAGTCCATTGGTAACTTGGCTGTGAGATCGACAGGTAAAAACGGGGATCTGGAGTCAGAGAGCGACACTGGAGAGTCTGTGCTGGTGCCCACTTCAGCTGGAGAGTCACAGGAGGAGCCTGCACTGCTCCTGTTGTCATCCAGGGCATGTGAGGACAGACTGAAAACAGTGACACCAGGGAGTGAGAAATGAGGCACTGGCTTAGGTAAGTGGCCAAAACCAGCCCAAATCATCACAAAGCCATTCTAAACACACATATGCATCTCTGAAGGAGCAGCAAGCAAGAAATACGCCTGCAGCTAGACACCTCACAGTCACTTCCAGACACACACAGGACACTCTGCCCATTTCCTCTTTTGCTCACCCAAAAATGGGGCACAGATCAGAAGTCCTAGCCCGAGCAATCCACTGCCAGCTTTACTCCATTCTCAAAGCCCTGGGCTAGCACAGCAGCCAGAGGCCTTTTTGCCAGGAGAGCCAATGATAAATGTCCATCTTCCATTGTACTACGTATTTCACAGGACAGAAATTCATAACTATAGCTGATCTATCATCAGTGATAGCAGCAAAGTGATTTTTTTAAAATTACCATCTCCTACATGAAGATGCAGCAGTTGAACCCACACTGCTAACCCTACTGTAAACAGGGTGTGCAAAAAAAAATGTTTTTAAAGTACCTTTAAAACATCTATTTTGCTATTGCTACTCAAATCTTGTGCATGACTTGTACATCAGCTGAGTAGCAAAAAGACAGAAATACTGTGAACAACCCTTGACAGCTGTATCGGCACACCCTATGTATGATTAACCTTTAGACTAAAACACTAGATCAAAATCCCTTGCTATTACCTATCACTGCCATTTTGAACAAAGTACTTTTTATCTCTTCCCAGCTCCCCTGACAGATTCATGTTCCTCTGTGACTAAAAGCAAGGGCAAACAAGCAAAACCCAATTCACCCCAAAAGCATCAGCATTCACATTTGATTGCAATTTGAATCAGACTCCAAAAGCTAGCATCCATGAGGTGTCTCTTCCTAAACATGCTCAAATCCCATATAGGTGAAGCATGTTATCAGTCAGAAACTGAAGAATTGTAGTGAACACTGGTGCTTGTTTTACTGTGATAATTTCAGTGCTGCAACATTATGACATACCTCTATTTAAAAAAGACAAAAGCAAGTGCAGAAAACTTCAAGCATAATCACTGCTAGAAAAGAAAAAAGATTTGTAATGCTTCTGCTGAAAGGGACAATAAACAGCAGAGCGTTTACCATGCCCCAAGGTCCGCCTGATGTGCAGCCTCAGGGGTTAGCATGTTGGTGGAACCTTGGAATAATCTTTTTGGGTAATCTTCCATCTCTGTCACACCTTTTGGAAGAGATAATGAGTTATAAAAATTACTACTCATTTAAACTAAAATCTACTTTCAAAGTACTTCTACAGAGGAAACAGAATAGAGGTTCAAACTTATAATAGATTACTCCATATGTAGAGCACAGAATTTAGATGCTGAAATTTTAAAGACTGTCTATTTCCTGGAACCATTTTGTCCAAGCTTCAGTACAGTTTAGTGAGTTATTAACTAAGGCTTAGATATCAGATATTTATACTTCAGTAGTGAAGAATAATCCTTTTGTTTCAGTTTATCCAGCTATCAGTTCACTGACCAGCTCCACCAGAGCAGAGAAGCTGAAAATAAGGAAAAAGAACAAGCTCCAGGATATCACAAAACTTTGCTACTGACTTAGATTTCCAAACACTCTAGAAGAAGAGAGGATAGATATATGCTTAAATAAGCTATGACAGAACTCAGATGAAAGTGTTTTAAAAGTTGTCTCAGAGCCAGAGGTATTCTGTAACAAAGGTGAAGCTTGAAGATATAAAAATAGGTGCAATAAAATTGCCAGAAGTTAAACTTGAAGAAAAATGCAGAAAGACAGAGAATCATTTCCTAATAAAGCTGTAAGGTGCCTACCAGGCCTGGGCATCAGCTCTGGGTTTTGACGAGTTATTTTAAATGTACAGTACCTGTGTGCTTCAGTTAACCAGGACTTTCAAAGTTTTCTGTTTAAGTTAAATATACCAATAGTTGTATTTATTGTTTTGTTAAGCACGTTACATCACATTTTTTATCACATCTATATGACCACAGCAATGGGGAGGAATTAGGACAAAACAATTATTAGCATTATGGAATTAAAAGCTTTATGGAATAGCAAATATAATTTAATATTTGTCTGTTTTAATATGTGTAATATGTTCTATTTCTAGTCACTTTTCGAAGTATGAGCCAACTGGACAGAATTATGAAGAAAGCTATATGAATATGACTAACTAAGCTGGCCTATTGTATTAGCCAAACCTAAATACTGTACCTTTTCTTTTGATTGATCCGAGAACACTTGGTCGAATACAGTTAATTGGGCTCTGGCTTCTCCTGCTAAAAGAAAACAAATGCTGCACTGAGATCACCATTAAAAGAGAAAGGTTGAAAAAACAATCAAAAGATACTCAGAAAACAAACTACTGGATGGAAACTACTAAGAAAATAGGCATTAAAACAGCTTATCCAAAACAAGTCCTTTTTCTTCCGCCCCTCTGAAGATAGGCCAGGAAGCACAGAACTGAGCAGGAAAAGTTTATTGACATTAATTCCCAACTGGGACAGTCTAAAAGCTCACATCCAGGCACTGACTACATCTCAGTTGATAGGCAGTGCTTTGCTGAAGTGTGAGGGCCTAGTAAAATTTAATTGTATGCCCACATCACTCAAAGGAGTAACAAACCCTAAATCTGTGTTTTCTTCCCCTCAGAGTTCAATTACTAAAGATGTGAATGAGAGCAATATAGAGACTACACTGGGAAGACAGATGCCACAATGCAGCCCACTTCCCAATGTTATGACATGAGGTTTTTGACAAATGTTTTACACCACTGTAAAATCTAAAGTCTACATGAGTATATGAAGTTGTGTTTGTGCTCAGGAATCAATTATGGATATAATTAATTCTGGTATTTCAAATGCCTACTGTGAACAAGCTACGCCAATTTTCTATCATTGATATGATCTGGTGACTTACTTCGAAAATCTCCTTGTTGGACTTGGGCTGGGACTTGGAGGCAACCCACTGCTGCTCACCAGACTTTGCAAAGATGGTGAGAAACATTGCTGAGAGGAAAAGAGTTTGTGTTATTGTAAATACTGTATCACTCCCATGTGGTAACAACTGACCCTTAACTGCAGAGAAATAAACAACCCAGTATCAGTTTCAACAAGCAGTCCCTGGGTATACTGAGACATCACTTTTTGCCACTGAGAAAAAAAAATAAAATTGGACAGATTCCATTCTCATGCAGATTTACTTCACTGTACTCTGGTTAAACAGACATACATTTTTTATTAACCACAGCATAACAGCTGAACATGCCACAGAAATTCACATCCACAAGATGAGCAGCTGGTATTTTCTGGTTTGGGGTTTTAGAGGGTTTTATTTACTCTCTAGTTTCTTGTTTGCAGCTGAGGTAGAAAGAAGCAGGTGGCTTAATCTTGTTACTAATTTGGTTGAATTTATTTAGCTCTACTTAAGATAAAACCATTATTATCACATTTTGCTCACCTTCCCTATTCCTCGTGTAGGTGAAGGAGCTGGAGAGACTGGAACAAAGTCTACTTGCTTTGGTGATAGTGATTTTTCAAAATCATTGTCACTCTGTAAACAGTATGCACAATTAATCTTAAGCAGGTACCCTAACAAGAAAACGATGTTTGGTGTGAAATTCCAAAGTTATCCTCCATTATATCAACAATTTTTAGGCAGCCATTTATGAGCTTATGCTTAACAAAAAAAAAACCACCTTAAACATTACATGGAGAGTATCAGAATATGGAAGAAAATTGGAACAGGCAGACATCCATGCAATTTCCTTTTAACATAGCAGCCCAAGGAACCCAAATGTACCTTGAACAACTGATAATTCTATGCCTTGTTAGTGTGAAAAATTGCTGATCAAAAGCAGTGCTATACTAACACCTTAATTGTAGGTCAAACTATCAAAGGAAATGTTGACATGAGAGAGTCTCTAGTGTCCTGATACTGATGATAGAAATACAAATTAAAGCATGAACACATTACCAGGCTCAAGCTCTCCTCCCATGAGTGGCTCATCTGCATTGCTACTTGCACTTCTCTATAAAGAAGAAAAGAAATGTATTGTGCCAGGCCCACAGACGGCTGCCGTGACTGTTCTACTTTGCCTTAGTGCTCACCTTTCATGAACGGTTTCCCTGTTCAGCAAGTTCATTCCTTCTTCCTAAAAGATTAGCACATGAAGAAGTAAGGTCGGAAAAAAAGCACTTTGTTCCAGCAAATCAGAAAAGCTATGGTTTCACTTCACTTTGGCATGTGGAAAATTTAATTCAACTCGGTTAAGCAACAATAACCTCAAGTTCTCACTCCATGAGAAGGAGCAAGGAGGAGAGGATGAGAAAGAGATGTAGCAAGAGAGACCATCGAGTAAGAAGTGCTTATGTGAGCTGGTTGTTTCCCAAGCAGTTTTATTTTCATTACTAACCAAGAGGTATCTACAAAACTGAATAATGATAGTATGAACCAGAAATTCTGCACATGCCAGAGCATCTTTATGCAGTCTTGAGTAATATAATTTTACAAAGAGGGCACTAGTACAGATAAACCTCAAAAATATGGCCGGATTCTTACCTTACTCTATGGATTAGTGACTAACTAGACACTTGTCAGCGTCTCATTTGCAATATACTGCATTGCACACAATGAATTCAGGATTCAGTGAGGTTTTTTCCTTAAAAAACCTCCATAAAATATTATTAAAATGGATCAAATATGTAAAATTAAACTAAACATTAACACCAAGTACAAACATGACTCAATCTCTTCTTAGGCAGACACCATTCCTTAAGATTACCTGAATGCTATCCAGTCTGTTCAGTGAATGAGTAGATTCCCTAATTCAAGAGTAAAAGTTCAACTAAACATCTTCACAATCCTCATCATAAGTAGGAAGAGTCTAATCTACTTCACCTGTGTGATAATTTGCTCAGATTTGAAAGAAATCAGAAGTAAATCACACATATTCTCAGTGCGTATACAGGACATGGAATTAATTCCAACTAGTGAATCTAATGCTCAAACACAAATTAGGAAGTTACACTTTTTGCTCTAATAAACAGATGGCACAAACATGAATGCAGAAGCACTTTCCAGAAGACTGAATTATCAAATTTTACTTCATGTAATAGAGCAGAGCCATAACAGTTCATTCCTTTGCTCTCAGCATATTTCTTATTATATCTCCTCACTCACTGCAGGGGGATTGGACCAGATGATCTTTAAAGGTCTCTTTCAACCCAAACTAATTTATGATTCTACAATATTTACATACTAATCCTAAGCCTTTTTATATTGATAGAAAGAGCTGTACAACTGACCCAAGTGCTTCAGAGTCTATTTAAACCAGTAGATTATTTACATAATGAAAGCAAGCAGTTATTTTCTTCAGGATTACTGCGCAACTACCTTAAATAACTGAGGTGGGAAGCAGAAGTGTCTTCCACCACTCAGGCACCATACCGTAAAAATGCTGCCTAAAGCATTAAATTGTTTTCTTAACTTTTGACCCTGTAAAAATCAAGCCTATCCATTGAAAACTAGCCAGCTAAAAAACAAAATTTAAAAAACATTGAGCATCTTCAAGCCAATTTTATAACCATTCTACTGTCAAAAAGTAGATCTATAAAATGAAGGAGACACAAGAGGCTGAGCTTGTTGATTTTAAAGCTGGAGTCTTCAGCCTGCAGTGTGCTGGCTGGGAGCAGAGCTATTTGAGCCTGCTCAGATATTCCCCACACCACCCCCCTTCCCGACTGTTTGCTCTGGTGCCCTTCCCCCTCCACTCGTGCTGTGACAGCACAAGTACAGGGATCTGGATAAGAAAATTATACAGATGAAAAATAACCCAGCCAGAAGAGTACAGACTATTTTTCAGCCAGAGTGCTTCCTTATCCTGCTCATTTTCTGGCTGCACAAAAGTCTTGCGCCAACACAAGTTAAGGAACACTTCGTTATTGGCCTTGAATATTTATGCTGGCACTGCTGCCAAAAACTCGGTGAAATTTAACCCTAAGGGTTTACATAAAAGGTTTCCTTTCTAAAATGTCCATTTTAAGAATCCTCTCTCTGGTTAAATCTTCTCCTTGCTGTAAGATGCATTTTGCTTCATGAAATGTGGAACTGGGCAGGCAGTTTGAAAATAACATCTACAGCCAGTTGAAGGGCATTACATATCAACTGAAAAAAACCCCAGCCACCTATAAAAAACTCATTTAGAAGAATCTGTGCTTACTTGTTTGATTTGATGAAGACGGCTGCTAGGAATACGGATAGGAGATGATGGCACAAACTGCAAAACAAAGTCACATACAATTGAAATTACAGCAGAAGGGAGAGAAAGATGCCCCAGGAATGTTAGTAAAGTAGTGCTGCCCCAAACTAAAGAAAAAGTAATTTAAAAAAAACCCAAATCACTTATAACATTCTCAGTGTACCTATAAACTACATCACTTACTTGCAAGAGCATGTTAATAAGTATTTCCACGTTATACTGCTTTGTAACCTCACAGATGCTAATTGGTATCAGCCTAGCTTCCACTCCATTTCCAAACAACTAGAACTGACAGCCTTCCCCACAGAATGGAGCTGCTTTTCACTAGCACACTCTCACCCCTAGTATATATATGTTGACATAAATATTTTCCGTTATGTGATTCAGTATATTTATTTTCATTTAAGTGATTCAGAAAGCTCCACAATAGATTCTTTAAAAATACAGAGCCAAAACAACACATTGTACAAAAAGGTTCCTGGATTGTTGTCTGCCTATAAATGAGTACTTTGACAGGTGAAAAAAATCAGCTATTAGAAGGCTAACAAAGAGTTAAACACTTTCTTTATGGTTTCTCAAGAGCTTCACCAATTTGGGTGAAATCAGAGAAGACGTCACTAAAAATGGTCTTCTGTTAATGTTGACAGATTTGCACCAAGATCTCACTAGAATGCTATGATCTAAAACTGCACACCCAAAACCGAGTAATTTAAAGTGATTATTTTCTCAAAATATAATTTTCTTTCATATATTTCCCATCCCTCACATTGTCAACCCTCAGTTGATTTATGTCATAGCCATTCAGGGAACAAACATTTCTAAGCTGAAGCCTTGAATAGAGGTTTAACTTCTCTGTAAGATGACAATCCTTCCAAAAAATAAGGTGTCTTTTTAAAATGGATGTGTTCAGCAAGTAAGGTTTGCATTACTATAGGTGTTTTTATACTTCATTTATTATAAGGCTTCATCTGCTTCACAAAACATTACTAGAGCTCTTCATCATGCTGAAGCTGGAGAACTAAAAAACATTCAGTTAACTGTTACTGCATCATCTTCTAATCAGTGCCATGGAGAATACAAAGATTTTGCTGCCTGACAGGGTAAGTTAACACAGACTATTAATGCTTCATACATCCAGAACCCTCCTCATAAAAAAACAAACATGAAGACATTACACTTTCCTTCTCACAAAAGAATTCAACCTATCAGGCTCACATAGAGGATGACTAACGTTTGTGCCAGAATTTAGCCATCATAACATATAGACTAAAGTCTAACAGCTATAATATCTTGATTTGCCACTTTTAAAGTCCAGTTTAGGTCAGCTTTACTATTATACTGGGTTCCCAAAAATCCTGTGCACCTGATAAAAATTCCTCCAAGCTGCACCAGCCAATGTAGACCTTGAGTTGACCTTGATTCTCGCACAGAGAAAAGAATTTGGACAATAGTGCATTCCTGCCTATTCACTCTGTCATTCCACAGTAGAAATGCATTTGTTCCACTCATTATATTCTAATTTTATGTCTGTGATCCACATACTTTAAGGTTTGACATTAATAGAATATGTACAAAAACAGTGGCTTGCAGCATAAAACAATATAAAACCACAATTAAGTGTTCCTCTGCAGGGTCTGATGCACTAACACAGCTCTGAGGATCCCACATCTTGTTTCCAACAAGTCATCATCCTTGCTTTGTCAGTGTGTAAAGTTCACTTTTGCTCTGTTTGCATCCTTTGATTTAATTCTTATGAAAAGAAACCTCTGTCACTTTCAAAGGATACTTGCTAAACAAACTGAACCCATTTATCAAAATTATGCTACTCAAATCCTCAATGTTTTAAGAAAGCACAAAGGTGAATAAAAACATTTTGAACTATTAGACTACCACAGGGAAGAGAAACACCTTCCCCCCTACTCCAGTGTGTCAAATACTGTGTTCCAGTGCAGGTAAAGTTTCAGCAGTGCCAGGCTGGCAGGAGCCACTGCCCCAGTGCCTCTGCCCTGCCCTGCAGTGCCCTCTGCCTCCTCAGCACAGCCACTTGTGGGGCCACACTGAACCCAGCAGGGAAATTACCCAGCTTCAAAAAAAAAAAAATTAGAAAAAATTTAACATCACCTTTTGCTGAAATAGCACCTAAACATCTAACCACAGACTCAACTGCTCTGCTTAAGCAACAAAACAAAAATCCCAGCCATGCAAAACAAAACAAAAACCCACCAAAACATTTACTCACTGGTATCTTCTGGAAGGAAGTAAAACAGCAGATACTGAGCCTGGTTGACTCTTCCTTGGCAATTACATGGAGCATTAGAAAACTGCAGATCAAGCCCCAGCCCAAATGGCACCACTGCCCTTACAGTCACCATCATAAACCAGCTGAAGTCTGAGACTTGGAGAAGCTACTCCAAAAACAGATTGTGGAATTCAGCTGAGCAACCGGGACAGCACTGAAGATGAAATCGATGGAGTATGCTCTCCAGCTATCAGAAATTTTAGCAATTCCCATTGTTCCCATGACAGGGAACACCACACAGATTAGACAAACACTAATCAACTTTTTTTCCACGAAGTTTAACAAAACATAAAACTTAAGATATATTTGTAATACTAAAATAATGAAGTTTCAGTTGCTTACTGAATCTTTTAACCCTCTTACAGATTACACTGCAGTAAAACTTGGATTAGTTTTCTTAAATACAAAGAAGTGGCTTTTGAAGTACACTTGATCACCTTCTTATGTAAAAATGTAATTTACCAAAGTAGATGTGATCTCACTCCTTAGAGTATCTCTAACATCATAAAACTAAATGTACTTCTTTGCTATAGGAAGAATACGAGGGAAGGTTCGTTAGGGTCCTTGATGCTGAAAGTTTAATTCTTATCATGAAATCATTTATCTGTGGATGATCCTGGTTTAAGACTACAGAAGGATGACAGTCTTTAGGATCCCTTCCAATTCCATCCTCCCTGCCATCTTCAACAGAACCATAAACCAGATCCTAACTCAAAGGAGCATTTCAAAGCAGAGAAGGCACTAATCTAGCAGTCAGTGGGGCACTTGATTTTTAGTGTAAGTAAAAATTCATGTATTTTGTCAGCACCTGGTCAGCTGGGAGTGAAGAAGGACACTTCAATAACATTAGTGTGAGGGGAAGGGTTAGGAACATCATCCCATGAGATGGGAACACTGGTTAAGTTCAGGAGACTGCAACATTTATGAGGGGCAGGCAGGCAGAAGAGCAGCCCATCAGTGAATTAGCTCCTGCTTCCCAGCAAGTTCTGGGAAAGGCATCCTGAATTGGCATCTTTTTAGCCCAGCAACTGAGGATCTTCAGGAGTAAACACAATAAACTGAGCTTTTGCCTTTGTTTTTTTTCTCCTTTTGCCTGACCACAAGCACAAACAGATTTACACTAAGCTACCTCCCCAAAAATATGAAGAGACTTGTTTGAGAAATCTTGACCATAACACTTTCTTTCAGTTTTTTAATCCCAGAAGGAGAAAGGCTTTTCCACCAATCTTTCTTGTACATAAATATCCTGGTTCTGTTATGGATGCCACCTTTGCTGAAGTATTTGTCTGCACTTTTTTCCTTAATCATCAGAAATCATTTAAGACATTGATTACTGTCAACAGTACAGCTATGTAATTAGTTTTCTTAGCAAGCTACCTTTCTTAGTCTATCTTGGAACATCTATTTTATAAGCAAAGTTATGATCACAATGAAATACAAGCATTCTCCAAGCCAAATGGTCTGTAAGTAACATTTCATTATAGCTACAGTATATTAATGTCACAGTCTACTGCCTTGTTTCTGAAAGCAATGTGGTATTAGTTTCACAAACTATAATTTTGTTTATTCCTGTTTGCACACTTCTGCTTGGCACCTGATGGGGTTAGTGTAGGAGTTTTCTTACCAGGCTGTGCCGATTCATGACTGTGGTGCTGTTCCTGCGGGTGCGCAAGACGCTGGCCTGGAACACCTGTGAGTTATCGCTGTGAAAAGAAACACTTGTCAAATGCAAAAGCCATTTCCTTCCTAGCAAAAAGCACCTCTTCATATAAGCTCAGTTTCAAATGCTATGACAGCTCTCCTGTCGAGACAAAGCACTCCAGAGACAGGTAGGTAAGAACTCTTATAGCTTGTTGGCTGAGAGTGCAAATCAACTTGTTCATCCTCCAATTCCCAGCTACTTCAATTAATGATTTCAATTAATCATTTGTGTCTTCAGAATAATTGAAGAATTGTTTAGACTGTGGGGATTTATTATGTTTGGAATGGCTGCTGCTTGTATATTGCTTCAAAGGTCCTTCAACAGAACAAATGTATAAATAGCTTGTAAGCAGTAACTGAAACCAGGTTCGATCCCACAGATAAAACAAAATTTAAAAATACAGCATCTTGATAAATCTTATCACTACAAACATTTAATATCTTCTGAACATTTTTCCAGGAAAGGTTAAATTAAACTTACAGTAAATCCAGTTTTTAAGGCCCCACAGCAGCAAGTCCATTCAAATGGTATAGGATTACTTATTTGACACAAAATGAACTTCTTTCTCAAGGCAACTTTTAGTTCTATTGATTCCTAAAGCAAGTTTTTCTGGTCATGCCATCACCAGTGTTATCAACAGCCAATGATCAGCACTTAATGAATGCAACTTCAGAAATAAACTAAATTTTATGCTTGCTAGAAAAAAAATTTTAAGCCACAACCCTTCAATCCCCACGCCCAAAAATCAGTGAGGAACTGCATAGGTGAACAAATCCAAATGTAAGACTGTAATTAGATTAAAATTACAAGAATTCACATTGTATCTTTTTGTTTTAGCTGCTAACTTGTGATAAACAAAAGCCCCCCACAAATACAATTTCTTTAAAACTAACATGATCAACAGAACTACCTTGTTGTAAGGACTGATAATCCTACTGCATTTTCATGACACACCATTGCCAGAATCCTCCAGTTTAAAACACACCATTTACACACATAAGTTTTAGACAGCTTTTATGTAGATGTAAATAAAAAACAAATAAAGCTTATACTGTGAAATAAAAGCCAACAGCAATTGGCATAAGCACTGTACTTTCTGCCAAGAAAAACGCATAGACTCTCCTTCTCCAAAAGGTCAAGTACATATGACCAGACGTCATTTACAATTTTCCACGAAGTTTCACTCAGCTCACACCCACTAGAGATCAAACAGCTGCCATTTGACAGAAGTGGAAGAGGAGAAATTTAAGGGATCCATGACATGGTATTTAGAGATGAGTTTTGGCTGAGGCCAACAGCTACAATTCTTTTCAGTGTAAGTGTACTCGTTGGCATGCAAACACAAGACAAACAGCATACCCTGAAATCCAGGGTCTGAGTCAAGAATTAACAGGTTGGAACAATTCTGCCCCACATTACCATAGCCTGAGTCAAATACTCAGTTCTAACTAGCAGAGGGGGAGAGAAAAAAACTCTACAAATAATCCTGCCTTTAATCTCCCTTGCAAAAACACCAGAACTGGTCAGATCTCAGACCTACTTTTCACAGAAAATGACAGTTCCCATTAAAAATCAATTTTATTTGGCACAAAAACACGAGTTACAAATTCTGTGAAAGATTAACTTCTGTGATCTAAAATATTCCACTTATAACTGTTCTCTGGATCTATGGCAACTCACTTTCCAAGTTCCTTACTAAATCTGTTAATGAAGAAGCCAAAACAGGAGGCAGAGGAGAAAAAGCAAGCTGTGTAAGAGCAAGAGCTTTTGTTTCAGTTTACCCAACAAAGCCATTCTGGGAAAAACTGAAGTCTCTTGCCAAGAGCTGCAATCTTGCAAAAAAAGTATTCTGGTGGAAAATTCCAAACTAAGAGGCAAACCACTGCAACCACCTCAAATTAATTCAATGGCATTTCAGTTTTATTTGTATGAACACCTAACCCCTAGTGTATGCACTGTGTCAAGGCAAGAGCTCAGGCTTATCCTTCTACCTGCCCAAACCCTGAACTAAATAATTTGTTTGGGTTCTTTTTTAAGAGTCAAGGGTCTTACAATTTACAACTTACAAAAGGCTGAGATTATAAAAATGTCTTGTCTTAGTTACACAATTAGTTCACCCGCTCAGAAACCTCCCAGGGGGGAGCTGCCATACACAACCCTTCCATACCACATCAAAATGTAAAATGGGAATTGTTTCATTGTGATTATATAGAAGAATCACAATTAAATTCACTTAACATTAAATCATGATGCAATAGGCAAGAAGTAGCATTTCTTCTGAATTGTCAGGCACTGTTAACCATTTTGGTAAAAGAGGTATGTGAGATTTGTTCATCACTTGATATCCAGTTCCTTACAGAAGCAGAAAGGGAAAAAAATCAAACCACCAGGAAGTACTTATCATGTAATATACTACATTTTATGAAATTTATTGTCAATATGGTCTTCAAAACTGCAGACACACCACTAACAGCAGCACGTGGACCACCTTACAGTTGGATGGAAGCCACACCACATAGCAGATGGAGCATCTCCCAACTTCTCAACAGCCCAGAGGAGACATGAAACAGCACTTTGGTTTATAAACTTACCCAAACAAAACTGTACAAGAAATCCTACCTGTCTGAAAGCTTTCACCTGTCCCTGCCACTTTCTGTCTTGTCAGCTGAAGAGAGCCAGACCCGGCACACATCCAACCCTTCTGGAAACAGACCTGCCACAGGCTGGTGGCAATATCCAAACACAAATGTCTACACAACACACTGTATTTCTCCCAGTAATGCATACTACAAAAATTAGTATCATCCAGAAAAATTCCTGGACACCTGACACACTGTTTTATACTAAATGTAAAACTTATATCAAGGTCCCGTGAAATGACCCTCCTACCAAATCTGCCTGATTGTTCCGAAAGCATTTACTGTTGTAATCATACACAGACCAGTGATTAATTTTGTTCAGACTTGATCCATTACAGAAATCATCGCGATTGTTATTCGATGTACAAGAACAGCCGCAACTCTGACGTTGCGGACGGTGTTTCTCTGCAACACACAGCAGACCTTGGTGAAAACAAGCTTTTCAGTAAAACCAAAGCACGTCTCCCTAGGTTTCCTCGCACCCCTCCACACGTTGATAAGTTCCCTAAATCCCTCCCTGCCTGGGACAGCGCTCAGGAACCCACTTTTCCCCATGGCGCCGCGGAGCATCCCCGGAACCCCCTGGGCCCCTCACCTGAGCCCGTGGATGAGCGGGGCGCTGTTCGACCGCCTCAGGCCGCCGCCGTCGCCCGGGGCCGCGGCGCTCCCCGGCGGCAG